>CAIGQQ010002477.1:2215854-2227310 GCA_903798035.1 Danio albolineatus
CACTATTAACCATGATTAATCACCAAATTAGCATCTACTGTTTATATTTTTAATATATATTGTCATCTTTCTATATTTAGCTTAAAAAATTAAAATGAAAGATTTTTCTTACAAATGTGTTTTCTGCTCTTTTTAAGGTAAATGTATTTTTCAAAAAAAAAAAAAAAAAAACACCTAATAAATTTAAAGTAACTTATATATTCATAAATGTAATCTGAGTTTGTATGGCGTTTGTACATTGCAAAAGCAAATAGATTATTTAAACCTTTTAAGTGCTTGTTTAATTGCTTGTGGTCACAAGGTTGTTGCCGCAGACATATAAACACTGCTTTTGGGCATCCTGTGTCCACCCTACTCCACCCCACCCCACCCCACCCCACCCCATTCGACTCCACCCCCAAACCATAATATTTATATACAGTATACACACCAGTATTCATCAAAATTGCATAAACAGCATTAATTTTCAATTCAATTTTGGCTGTGACAGCTGTTAATCTGAGGAATAGTAACATTGCAAAATTAACTAAATTTGTAATATGGATACCTTGGTATGTACAATACTGAACGCCCAGATCCTTAGAAATCCACTTAAAGCTCCTTTGGAAGATTCAGACAGCAAGCATATGTGTGTTATCTTCCATAGCAAAGCAGATCATAGCTACATCTGGCTTGATTGGACCACCTGACTCCAATAGCTAGAATAGGAACACAAGCTCTCCCAAGGATGTATTTATTATACTTAATAAATACTTAATATTATACTAATTGTCTTGCAGGTGTCAACTTCATTCTCCACTATACCACATCAGCCTTTGGTAATGTTTAATCATAGACTGAAAATATTTTCTTACACAGCTGGCTAAAAGCATAGCTTTTTTTTTCCATATTAACAGTGATGTCACCACAACTACATTTTGTAAAGATGGACATTAAAACTTTTATTAATAATATATTCCAGCCACAACAATAAAATTTAACAAATGATCACTAGAAAAAACTCTTTCATCAGCTGTACAATACATACAGTATTATTTAACTGGCCGCCATTAAACCTCCACTACAGCAATATATGTAGTGTTGTCAGCAGCATTTCACAAAATTAAAACATCATACATATGTACACATCCACAAATTCACATATGTACAGTAAGTTTCTGTGGCTGAATATAAACAAAGTCAAACAAACTTTGTTCCTCTGTTAAAGAATCATTTAAAAAATGGTTTGGTTGACAGTGGGTAGCTAGATTCAAGAGTTAGGGCGTACGTTTAAAAACTGTAAAAAGCACATCCTTTTAAAATGTAACTTTCAGCCATGTAATTTGTAATTTTCCTCAATGCTACCACTGTATTGCACACTGGGATAACAACTGGCTCGCTGTGGATTTCTTGGGGTTGCAGTTTTTGCTGCTTGATACATCCAACCATGTCAAGTAACAGAGGTTTGGAGGTATGCTACATCGGTCAGACATTTTAATAGGTGATAGAGCTCAAGCTTCCTTCGCCTATCGTTAACACTTCACAAAAGATTATCATCCTCAACGTGCTATTGAGTGGCCTCTTGATCAGGTAAAAACAGAAAAATCTGGCTTCTTTTCCCACATAGCCACTAACACAAAAAAGGAATGCACTTTGGTTTGTACCAAATGCCCTGGATTCGTAAAGTACAAGAATATCACAACAGTCTGAGGTAAATTATTAAAATGTGTTCGTATTTATATTGTAATAAAATGAACCAGCTCTCATTGAATACTTTTGTTGTTAAGACAACACGAATGCAGTGGTGAAGACACGTGTTAATTTAGTGATTGTTGTCTTTTTCTAAGACATCCCTGTTAGAAGGGGACGCTAAAGTTATTTATCTTCTTAAATTATAATATAAAAACATGTACTGCATGTACAATCTCTGTGCAGCCACCTGTTCCCAAGTCTCATTTAATGAGGTTTGGGGAGTATCTTTGGGCGATGCTCAAACATGTGCAAGAGAATCACCATGAGTTTTTTTATATATATAAATAAATGGAAGGGAGAATTGTTGTTTGAAATAAAACGAATGGCATTGACAACCAAAGGCACATTGTATTAAACCTATGGGCACAATTGATTCACACCGCTGTCAATTCACTGAACAATAAGAAAGTGTGAAGTACATTGTGAAATGCCTGCTGATGTTGGCAGGTAACTTCTGCATCTGTAAAGCACTATGGGTGTCCAAAGGGGCCTGAGCCCCTGTGCAGTGTGCAGTAGGCCTGGTGGGCACTGTGCCAGTCTCCAGTGGGGGAGGTAGTGAGGGATCAACATGAGCATTACAGCTTTGCTGGTCTCCCTGACAGCTCACAGAATGACCTCCTTCCACTCCCCACAATCCATGACTGGTTAAAAGTAAGCAGGACTCCCTCCTGCTCAAGTAGGATCTCAAAGTAGTGGCAGATATATTTTTGTGCATTACATTGTAAATCACTCCACTGATATACAAGCCTCATTCAGGCCACTAGTTCAATCTATATTAGCTCTTCATTGACACAACAAAATTAAATAAATAAGTTAAACCTATTTAGCTTTTACACCCCTGTCAGTCAAATTATTCTTTCCATATCACAAATGCTACGTAAATGGCCAATCTTTGTATTCTAGAATTCGGTTTCAAATCCATCTGTTCTGGATTTGGGGGGAAAAGATGTTTTTAATAACTTATTTGTAACATTATCATTTAAAAAGGGGAACAACCTTTAAGATTTTTAACTCTGGCCTGATATTAGCAAGTCAAAATATTACAATATGTAATGTTGACATTTGTATTTTCCTAGTGGTTGTAGATTCAGTTTCAATAGTGTCATGCTATGCCATGGCCTTGTTCATCCAAGCTTGCATTCAAGCAAATACAATATCCTTACTCTTAGATAGAATCGCTGCAAAAAACAAAACAAAAAAATATTCATTTTGAAGAAAAGACAGTAATTCTAGTCCCTAAACTACAAAATAATCAGTCTTCACTCATTGTGATAACACAACACTGTTTTGTTCCATCTGTGTGTTAGGTTAAGCTATAAAAAACATAAAATAGGTAAAGCACCAAAGTTTTTCCTTCCAGGACAGCACATGTTCAAAAGCACTCTTCCAGCGAATAGCTTATAAATTACATGAACATACACCTGCCAAGTACTGCTGAGAGCAGTATAGTCTCAAACCACGGATTCCTGTAAACTTGCAATCAGTCTATTTGGTGTAGACCACTCAGGATATGTTCTCTCGTTTCCTCATTTAATTTCTTTAAGGAATGTCAAGAGATTTATAGGCACATGCCAAGTCTATCATGTAAACATTGTTTCTCTCCCCTACTACCTCATAACAGTCGGCAACATCCACACTCCATTATGACCTCTCTTATCATAGTCTCCTAGAGTGCGTTATGAATTACTCTAGTCTTGATATTGACAATGATAATGGAAAATGCAACAGACCTCAGGTTGCACTGCTTTTAGTAAAATACATGCTTAATCCTCATCGTTAAATGTACTATTTATCTTACAGGATCTTGAGGGTGGTGATTAAAATTTTAGAAGAACACAAAACATTGTAACCTACAATAATGTCATTGTGGCAAGGCCATGTACTTTTGATATGTCTGTATTAAAACAATGGGACTACTTGTTATAGACCAGATTGTATGAATCCTCTTTCAAAGCAGCATTCAACACAGACCTGAGATAAAAACTTAAGTGTTGTTCCCCCTTTCTTGGCCATTTGAGCTTTCCTACAAAAAAAATCCAACTAAAGGTGCTACGAAGCAATTCGTAACTGGTGGATATGCATTAACAACTTCTATTCCTAAAAAATGTCATGCTTTTGAATGCTCAGCTTTGCATTTCAAATAAAATTATTAAAAAGAAATGAAATTAGTATTCAGCTGACTAATTTTGGCAACACTGTCCTTTGTTGTATATTCCCATTGGCGTCAGTCATTTGTGCCAGGTTAGTCCTTAACTTTGTGGCTGAGCCAGAAGGGGGAGGTAATTTGGAGATTGAAGTTATAGCACCAGTACCCTCAGTGATTCGCTTTACAGTTGTTTTCTCCCCCGTGGGAGGTTTTGGCAAGCGTCTTCTGAGCCACGGGTGGCGGAGGGCCTGACTAGGGGTCATACGCAGGGACGGGTCCCACTCTAGACACTGTTTAAGGAAGTCCAAGAAGAGGGGGTCATCACAGCCCTTCAGTGCCGTTACCCAGTCCCTGCTGCCTGGTGGACCTCTGAGTTTGCCCCTACGTGACCTTCCCCCATTCAGCACCACAGAAGCATCAGGTAAGGTTGTGACTGTGCAGTAACGGGGATGTCCCTTTGAACTGATGAAATTTTTGGCTCTCTTGGAGGATTCCAGTAACTTCTCGGAGGGCATACCCAGCACCTCTATGACACATGCTAGTTGGTCCCCTTCATCTTCTCCAGGCAACAGAGGGTACCCTGTAAGTAATTCCGCTAAGATACAACCTAAGCTCCACATATCAATTGGCATCCCGTATCTAGCACCCAGAATGACCTCTGGGGCCCTGTAAAAGCGTGACTGGATGTAAGTGTAGACCCGTTGATGCTCATAGCAGCTGGAGCCAAAGTCAATCACTTTTATCCCACTTCGACCCTGCTGCTTCAGAAGGATATTCTCAGGCTTGAGATCGCAGTGAATGATTCTGTTCTTGTGCAGGGATTCCAAACACTGCAATATAGAGTGTGCAAACTTGCGCACTAGTGGCAAACTAAAGCCCTGAAACTTGTTTTTCTTGATGAGCTCATAGAGGTTCATGCTGAGCAACTCAAACGTCATGCAAATATGGTTGCGGAATGTAAAGTTCTCCAGCATGTGAATGACATTCATGGTGGAGTCCTTATCCTGCTTGCGTAAATGTTCCAGAATCCGAATTTCCTCTGCTGCTTGGCGATGAAAACGCTTTTCATTACGCACCATTTTCAGAGCCACATGCTGATGGTTCTTGTGGTCATAGGCCTTTACCACCTGGCCAAAACTGCCTTTACCAATAACTTTTAGTACCTCATACCTATATGCTATATGGTCATGAGGCACATGAATGTAGGAGCCCTGATCATCATCATAACCTCCATTGTTTGACCCTCCAACTACACCTTGTCTTTTCTTTGCATTTGGACCTATAAAATAGATCTCAGTGTAGCTGAGGATCTCTTGGTGTTCAAATACTGAAAGCTTAGACATGTACTGTTTCATGGCCTGCTCAGGGGTCAAAGGTGCTGGCTTAGGTTTGCTTTCAGTTGATTTGATAGAAGTTGAGCTGCCTTGTCGACACTGGCTGATTTCTTGCTGCTTCTCCGGCATGGCTAGACCTGCTCTACCTACAGGTGTCAAGCCATTGGGCTGCGAAGTTAACACTGTTCGTTTGTTGCTGTTCTCCTCAAACAGTTGTTGAACGTGGATCTGCTGGTGATTCCCAACATGCAGATGGTCATTCATTGTGTACTTATTGCCTCCAGCCTGTAAAGCAAAACAAAATAAGATACATGAATTAAGGAATGTTTTTCCAAATAAATTTAGGGCACAGGTGATGAGACAGCAAATTAGATTTGTCTCAAAACAGTCAGTCTTAGAACCTCTTTGAGGTCATGATTATTTCAAATCACTTTAAAGCCTGGTTTATACTTCTGCGTCAAGTGATCGGCGTGACCCACGGCGCATGCAATGTGCGTTGTCGTGCATTTATACTTCTGCGCGCTGTATGTGCTGCTCTGCAATAGCACTTCTAAAACGCTAGCTGGCAGTAGGTTATGTTCCTCTGTGTCGAGTTTCTTCGCTGGTGTTTTGTTTTTTCCCTGAAAGCTACCTTAACGTACAAGTGGCTCAAACTCGCTCATTTTGAGGCGGGAACCAGCAGACATGCAACAACTTTAATAATAAGGTAAACATAAAGCAACAGTTTCCATCTAGAGCTCCTTCACCGGACTCCACACTTGTAAACACTCGCTCCATCTGGCTCACGCGGCTCTAACCTCCGCCCACATTCGTCAGCACGACGAAGCAGACCAATCACAGAGCTTGCGCTACGCATCGTTTCGATATGTAGTTTCATTTTTTGAGAGGTGCGCGTCAGTGTCGGCGAGTATAAATCAGCCTTAACTCTGTCAATAGTGGTGGAACAAACCTTGGTCTATTGTAGAAAGCAAAATACAAAAAAAATAAAAATTCAAACTAGGCCCTTAAAATTGTGGAAGTTGGAATGGAAATGTAAGATTGGTGTGATTTATTTGGCCCTTATCAGCTAAAATAAATATATATTCAATTTAGACAATTTAGACAAGTTTTTGCAAAGCCTGAACGGAGAACAACTTAATCCCTCTCTCTTCTTAGTAGATCAAGAGACATAAAGCTTCCTAAACTAAACACCAGAGATAATCTACAGATAACATACACATAATCTGTAGAGGGAAAAGGCAGGCTTGATCGCTAAAATTTACAAAACAATAACAGATCAAACACTTATATCTTATACAAAGTCACATCACTTGTTACATTCTTACGTACAACTGAACATGCTGGTTTGCATGATTTAGATGTTGCATAACTAGTATAAGAGTTGTAGTGTCCACTGTGTGAGTGGCAATTCATTCATATGCTTCTTGATGTTGATATTGTGCACAGAACTATGGAAGACATAATATTTTATTTATCTTTTGACATTGGACACAAATTTCCTGCTTTCCTGTATCTCCTGCCCAGCAAGATGCTTACTTCCTTGATAATGTGATTACCTCTGCATCTTGTTTTCACAAGGACATCCTGTTGCTTCAATCAGACGTTTGTTGCAACCTTCTTATTCTATGCCAAGACTTTTACGCCTTTGACTGATATTTTAACATGGTAGTTTCAATACATTAAGTGTTTTTTTTGTTTGTTTGTTTTTGCATTTTCAATGGTAATGCTCATGATAACTTAATTGTGCTTTTATTATCTAATATTAGCCTTTCCATTTTCACATGCAGTGAGAGTGATAATCCCCTAGTGTAAATAGCAAATCAGTGCAATAAAGGTTTTTTTTTTACAGATCTTTTTTATCTTAACCTATCTTTAATCCCTGAGATGGCCAGTGCTGATGTTTCTGCACCTATGACTGAAGATAAGCAATAATACTGAGCTTGAAAACTAAATCTAAAGGCTCTGATACAATCTGCTCTTAAAACACAGACATATTTTTGTCCTCCAGTCCGGTCTCATGTATGACTTGAGTAGTGGCAATGTTTAATGTCTTGTTAATGGCAAAGCTCTAGTTTAAAACAATATCATTCAAATACATGTATGGTAAACTTATCAAATAGCTAATTTTCAATCAATAAGCAAATTACGTTATAAATGAGGTTCCTCTATAAAGCACAGATTTACTGATTAGGTAGGGGAGGGTAATGTGAATAATTTACCAGCCATCAAAAGAGTAAGCACCATTTACACAGGAATTATTTCAGCATTTTCTTTACAGCTCCTGCAGACTGTCACACTGACTGACTGTTGTTAAGTTTATAAACATGTCCTCCAAAGCAACTAAAAGAAAATCTGCATAAAGTTAAATTATATTTTTTTTGTTGTACTTGGCCGATCTGCTAGTTATTTCAAACATGGTCTGGGCAGGTGGGGGGTCATGGAAAGGACAGCCTTGCTGACAGCTGTAGAGGACACAACTGGAGCCAAACAAAAGACACATTTGGTCTGGGGGCTATAGTGAGCCTGGCAATAAGTCTAGTGCTCACCTACTTTGCAAAAAAAGAATAATAATAATAATAATAATAATAATAATAATAATAATAAATAAAAACGTATGCTTTAAGACAGGAGCAGTAAAAATGACCTTAATGACCAGGAATTTTAACATGCAGTCATATAAAGATATAAGTATTGCTGTTCTAGACCTAGACTACCACGTTATCTTTTACGAGATGTTGGCCATTTTCAGAAAACAAATAAGTCAATGCATCCCAAATGTCCTATTAAATGTCATATGCATCATTATCACAAAGTCATGTTAAGATCTTACACGATTATAAACACAGCTAGCTCTATTTTCTATATATATATCCTTTTTCATAATGTAAATTGAGACCAAAATATACCCTGTGTGTGGTGAAGACATATTACATGTCTTTGAGTGTGTATACATATATCATAAACAATAGAATCATAGATTATATAATGCAAAACATACAATTATATCTAACATGCAATTTTATTAATTACAGAAATTCTGTCTTGTAAGAGTATGCACACATACAAATGTGCCTACTATGCGTGTCTGGATCTATATTTACCCCATTAGAATAACAGCTAAATAAAGAACTCCTAGCCTCTTAGTCATAAATGGCATTGATCCAATTCTTGCATTTAATTCAGCGACATGTCAAATACATGTCCACGATCTACAATTCTTTTAACATCACTTATAAATAAACTTCTGAGCAGTTTTTGATTGCCATGCATTGCTCTTAGCAATATTAAATATTTTATCACATTTATCATCACTACACCATGCAAAACACCTTTCCATGCAAGTCCAGTGGATCAAGATTTGGGATGTATAGATTTATATAAGAAAATTCACTAGACAACAGATTTCAGCTGTACATGTTTGGCGTCACACACTGATGACCTGAACATTTCCCATCCCCCACAAATGGCAACATTTACACACAATACATCAGCCAAGAACTGAGAGTCACTGACCATTACTATTCGTGATACCTAAATGTTTTTCGTATTTAAAGTAACATTTACTATTTTCTTCTCAAAATAAATGCATTGTCATAACTTGTTTAAATGCATGACTTCTAACATTTTCAACAAAAGTAAAAAGAAACTTGCTAAGTTGCTACAGTTTCTTCCTTGCAGATAAAGTGGTTTTTCTCCTACATTGTTCTGCTGTCTCATAATTCAGTAGTTTTTTTTTTTTTCCCCCATAGGAGTCGCAGTAAAGACCCTTGTCATACTACCAAAAACTAGGGTGCTCAGTCCACAGTAATATTGAAACAAAATATTTTTTGGACTGTCAAAGTAAATATTTTAACTGTGATCCATATCTCACTCACTGTTTTAGTTTTAGTGCACTAGTTGTTCATAATAAAACTGCATCTAATGGGGTAAAACAAAATGCACAATATCACCTAAATGCAAAGTAAATAATTTCCAGGTAATACTTTAACTAAACTGCTTTGCATTCGATACATACGGCAATATAGAAACAAATAATTTACTCAGAAAACGTTACAATGACATGATTCAGACATATGGTTACTAGGATTGCCATAAAATTAAAGTACAACCTTGATTTCATATAGAGAATTGTTAAATGGGCTTTGCAGTCGAAAACAATTAGCTAACTCAATGTATGACCCAATCGAAACTCACCCTTATATTGCAGCAAAACACATTATGACAACAAAGAAAAAAGCATGCATCGTTGTAAATGAAAGAAGAATCATTTTACCGTGAGAGAGTTGCTGTTCCTGAGTGGTGGTAATGTGACGGGTGATGTGGTTTCAGTCCCTGCTCCAGCCCGGGGACCCCCAATGCCCAGTCCGGGGGAAGACTGCTGGCAAATATCACCCCCTTTGCCTGTGAATAGTAAAAAATAACGTATTCGGTAAATTGCTTACACATTTGCTTTAACGTGTCTGTATTCTAAAAAGGCAAAAGATGTGACTAACGACCAGTCTAGTCAATAAATGGAAATCTGTAGCCCCCTAACGTGACGTATCGATACATATATAGGCCTATTGATAGTATAAGAAACGTAAATAAAACAAGGATAGGCTATTTAATCCATTAATCAAACACAAATGAACACAGCACTACAAAACATTTCACACACCCTACCGTTAGTTATAAAACAACTATAAATAAATTAAATATTTATGCCTATACAAAGCGTGTGTTTTTATTTATAGTCACAATAATTCATTTATTACAAAACGGCCGCTTTTCCAATGGTGTTTCCGGGGCTTATGGCTACTGTAGCCTACTCGACCCTATTGCCACCACGAGAAATAAAACGAAAATGCAGCGAGCCTTACACACGTTATGGAGCATTTAAATCGGATAAATAATCCATCTCTACAATCCAATCCGGAGAATAAACGCGCCCGACGTCGCTCTCTTAGATCCGGGCATTGGGTTCCTTACCAGTCGGGTAGGCAGCAGCCGCAGCGCAGGGTTTCTTAGTTAACATGGCCGCTGGAGAGTCACACACACGCAGAAAAGCCACTTCAGAGTCTCTCCCCTCCTCCCTGTGATCACCCACTCTGACTGCTGTTACTCCAATCAGCTACATCCAGACATGAGCGAGCAAACTCTAGGGGCTGCTTCCTCAAACGCTACCCGAATTCGCGTTATCATCGCTTGGAAACGTGCAAAACAAACAAAGGCGCACGCATGGCTCTGCTACGCTCCGCTCATTCGGGCCTAGGAAATTCTGCCCAGCGCGTAGCATCCTCTCACACGCATACAGTAACTAGGCATATACTTTAAACCGGTTTAGGGTGTTGTCTGGACTTATCTTTCACGCTCGTTCGCCCCCACCTTCTTTTGCCCCCTCCCTATGCGGCAAGCCATTCCTACATTGATCAAAGATTTTTAATTTATTAAAGCAACACAGATGAGCATATTTTAAAGACGAGTGCTCATGTTTTTGTAATTTTTTTATTCATTAAGAAATAAGTACTTGCTATCAGTGCTTATTTTTGGTTACAAATGTTTACACCATTTATTTCTATTTCCTATTAACGGTTTAAAAAATGTTATAAAAATGTAAGACTTGTGTAAAACAGAAGAATGCATGATAAAATGGCTTGCCATACTCACAGAGGACTTCCAAACTCTAACCACATCTGACCCAAACAGTGTGCAGTCATTTATGATGCCAGTTTGTTTATGCAAACTATATTTTATGACAGAGCATTTTTATGCTTTCAGGCCCATTATACAATTTTTTTTCACCTTACTTGTATCTTTGTAGGTTTGAGTTTGAAGGTTTGAGAAAAAATAGGAGACAAATAAAGTGAGTAATTTCTAGATTTAATGTGAAAAGTAATTTGATGATTTAGAAGACTACGATGATTAGTGATTATGACTGTGTGTGTGTCAGAGCTTTATAAAAGGTAACACCCAGCAATTACTTTAAATAATAGTAAATTATGATGAATCATATTGTGTAGGCTACTTTTTATTTAAACTTGGTGACCAACTGACCCATTTGTATCTATATAAACATCTTTTTTTGTACACACTTCTCATCATTTCAGCCTTTTGACATTGCATACAATGCAGTTCAGTGACAGTATATTTTGAATGATTATTTCTTGCAGTACCGTTATCCACGACAGAGGAATTCACTGTCCACTAGAGGGGGGAGTGAGTGCATTGTAACATTATCGTATGTACTGTACATTTAGTTCCCAAAC
>CAIGQQ010002477.1:2227710-2308251 GCA_903798035.1 Danio albolineatus
ATATATATATATTAGATTCTCATGTTTTCTTTGATTTTAGTGTATTTATTTTACTTTATTGTCATATTTGAGTAGAAAACAACGAACACAATACACAAATGTCATCTTCAAAGTTCATCAACAGCTGGTGATTTTTTTATATGCATGACAAAAAACAAATAAATGCATGCATAGCAAAGTGCATTTACTTGTGATTAGGTTATTTGTGATTAAATCTTTATCACTATCTCTTCTTAACAACAGTCTTCATTACTAAAACACAAAAACAATGATTGCTCACTATTCCTCTGAGTAACTGCTGTGGTCTTGGAGATGGTGGAGCTTTACCACAACTCAGATCATCCTATTTCAGTTTGGACAGTGGTTTCTGCCAGATGGTTTGATTTGAGGTTCTTGTTAATGACTGCATCCATTTAACTTGAATGTCCAGAGACATTTTCAGTTTAGGCTTGGCATTAAAGCATTAAAATTATAGCATAATCTCAGTTTCATTGCAATATAATCATTAAAACAAATAAATAAAACCATAATAAAAACAAAGAGAAAAAGAGATAAACTTTTTTTGATTACATTTTTTTTAAATTGCCATCTTTAAACTCTAAAACAAACAAGGTTCACTATGAGAATAAACTTATACACTGAGTAAGAAGAAGTATAGTGAAAAAAACAAGCAATTCACAATCATCTCTGGTGTCCATCCCCCCAGGAAACAAGCTAGAGTAGTGTCACGTGTCAGGCTGTGGTCAGAGAGGAGCTGGGTATGCTGGGATGGCTGTCATGGCATTTGTCACTGTGGTTACTGGGAAACATCAGTGAGCACCACGAAACTGGAGCTCTGATAACAGCATTGGATCATTTTAAACGGAGAGTGTAAGAAGGGCTGAAGTTAACTCAGAGCTCGCGCTAACTCTCACATCAATACCTTGCATTTTCTGAGAAGAGGATATCAAAGGGTTGAGAGAAATCGCTTGTTGAGGCATTAAATTAATCTAAAAAGCTTAAATGATTGAACATTACAAAACATTTAGCATAAATGTAAATTATTTGACTTTAAATGTAAATTTATGCTATTTTTGGTCTTATTCTACTTATTACAAGTCCAAGAAATATAGGTTCAAGGCCATTTTGGGAACATGCATTACGAATGCTTAGTTATCAATTCGAAAGTTTAAGCGAAGATTCAGTACAGAATTCTGGAAATTGTGCACAGTTAAAGAACACATTATTACAAACTCTAAATAACTATAATATACAGTTCTACTCATGTTTAGTTAACCTGCTACCAGGTACCACAAACAAACAAAAAATAAATCCATAAATTAATGAATAATCAACTAAATAAAATAAAATACAATATCTGATACCACTAACCTGGCAAACACTTGGCAAATCCAGTGATTATTTCATCCTTAAAAGCATTCCTTGTATCAGTCCAGTACCTTGTAAACATGACTTTCTTTATACCAGCTGTGCCGTTGTGCCCCTTTACTCCCGGAAGTTGTGTCAAGCTGACCAATCACATTAGACCTCTTTAGACTGAAAAAATAACTCCTTGTTTTATGAGCAATGTGCATCAAATTATAACTCCCAAGATTGCATCAGATTAATACTCCCATGGTTACTAAAGAGTTTGTGGGTGGGCTGTCTGAGCCAAAAAAGACTACTGCTTTGATAAAGGATTGATAAAAAGGCAGTCCCTTGCTTTGTGCCACAATATCTTGTTGCACATACGCCATCAGCTCAGGGGGAGGATGCAAGGGTTGGTCTATATTTAGCCTCTTTGCTTTAGAACTGCTGGAGCATCCAGGCAATAGAATGGGACTCTGGGAATGTGTGGTGATTCCAGACTTAGCTTTTTCCACTTGGAAACGTCTTCACTGAGGCACATGGATGCAGTGAAAGGCATTGGAATAGGCATATTAATGCAACAAACATAAAAAAGTGGTCAAAATCACTGACACCCTATAGAGATTAATGCTAGATTATAATATTGCAGCTGTTGTTCAGCTTGCTTTTGTGCTTAGCCATCAAGTTTTATATATAAATGATTCTATATTATAGAGCTTGAATACTTTCAAATGATTGGCATTTAAGCCATTAATTAACTTTAAAAAAATTAATACACAAAGTCTGTGGCTTTTAATTTGTTTTCATTAAATCACTAATTGTAAAATCTTTTATAGAAATGACACATTAATTACTAATCATTTTTATTAAATACTAATTGAATAAGCTCAAAAATCATATCTGATTGAAATTTAAGTTTGCAAATCTGATTCAATACTGAGACCTATTGGATTTGCATTGCATAAGAAGTCACACTCTACTCAATATGTTGCTAAAGCAAAAAGTAAAAAGCTGTCTTCTAAAAGAACGAACCAATGATTCCAGCATATTTCTCCCTAGTGACTAATTAAAGCGTGTATAACTTCACCTGCTCTGCTGTAACAATAATGAACCCTGTCGACAAAACACCTCCTAATGATATCTAGTCCTGGGGATGGTACTATGCACATGAGAGCTCTTCAAAGGCACCCACACAAACACCTGATCATGTTCCATTACTTAACATTAAAGCATCTATACTATCTTTCTTGAAATTTCTGTTTATGTAGACATCACTAGACTTTGGAACAGCAACAAATTCCTTGCACTGACCACATACAGAAACCTCTCATTCATTAAAGCCTCAACATATATCCAATAATCAATTACAGCCCTACCCCTGTGTACCTTTTTTTATACAGTGCTCAGGCATGAACGTTTACACCCCCTTTTGAGGTTTAATATTTTTATCTATTTATCAGTGAATATAGCCAATATTCTTTAATGCATTTAAACAAAAAGATGTTAGGGTTTGGTCACCCTAACATCTTTATAAAGATAATAAATTTAAATTCACACAAGGTATTGAAAAACCTTACAAAATTCAAACAAAATTGTATATTTTTTTATGTTTCTCTTGATTTTTTCCTGTTAACATTTTATTCGATATTTTCCCCCAACATTTTTGGACTATGATCTTCAATTATTTTGTCAGATTTGTTCCAGTTTGGGCTTTGGTACTGACTAATCTAACATATATGCAGAAACATATTACTGTTAAGCATTCCATATAAAAAAAAAAAAAATTAAATAAGAGATCGGTAAGTGGTTTAGTCATTTATGCTGAGCACTGTATAATATAAATTATTCAACAACACCAACATCATCGTCTGGTACATTTTATGTACCAGTGCAGACACGGTTGATAAAAATCTATTTATCCTGTTTGCTCAAAACTCAAAACAGGTGGCAGGTGTATCAGAGGTTTACAGACTCCTTTTGGCCCATTAGGATTTTGGGCCAAAACAAAAGCGCAGATGGCTGAAGTACCATTTCCATCTGGTTAATAATGCAGTCAGGTTTATGAAATGAGCCTGTGTGCTGTTTAGTGATTCGATCTGTTGTCATCCTCTCACATCAATGGAAAAAAATCAATAGATACAGTGCTTGAAAGCTGTCTTGCAAATCAACACTCCCGACACACAGCTTGACTGATAAGAGATTCAACAAAATGGTGGATGGTTACATAATAAATGAGTCATGTTCACACGTTAGACTATATTTGCATGCACACTCCCTGCCCACGCAGACTGTCTGAGCAAATATAAACATGCAATCACACAAAAAGACAGGAAATATATATGCCTTTAAAAATAGTGTTTGACAGAGAATCCAGCACTGTTTGTACAAGGAATTTCCTCAACCTGCTTCCTCGTAAATATACATTACAATTAAATAAAATGCTTGATGTTATTCTTGGTTAAAAAGCATGTTTAACATATTGTTATAAATAGTGTAATTAAAATCACACAAGTCTGGAAAATATGTCTGTCACCTCATGACCAGATATTTTTTTTCAGATAAAATCTTAATACTGACACATACAACATCTTAATACTGCTAGATACTTTCTGTACTCATTCACATTGTGTTGCTTACTCTGCGTACACTACAGATCTGTCTCCCAAAGAAAATTTGCCTGAGGCTATGGAGCATATTTTTGTCAGCTCCTCTGTCATATATTCACCCACACTGCACATATTTAGCAGGGTTTATTTTTACAGCCATCTGGTGGATTCTTGTGGAAAAACTCGGAAACACCTCTGAAAATCTTTAGCTTTGGCTATTTACAGCACCACTGGATCAAATATGATGCTCAATTAAGTTTAGAGGCAGTGACTCAAGCAGACAAACCCTACAAAATCGATGTGTGCTGCAAATCACTGATTTAAACTTCTCACTTCTCATTTTCTTACATAGCCTATGTATTATATTCAATTCAATTATATGAAATCGTTTACATCCAGTGTCCGAATTTTCTCTTTGCACTCTAAGACATAACTTTCTCATGGAAGGCTTTTTGCAAATGCATTGCATTTTGCAATAATAGTTTGTCATCGCTTGCTTGAGGGGTTAGATATATCTTCATTTGTGCATTTAATTCAAAGCTCACAGGCAACATTGGCTATACTTGAATGGTTCAGTGCTTTCAGCTAAAGATGGAAGAAGCATTTCTCATTCCCAGTATTCCTTGCCTCTAACCCCCACATTCCCAGTATTTTCTGCTTTTGGGAACCCCCTCTGGCCAGAGACATGGTTTTGCAAGCAGATGCAAGGCTATAAACAGCACAGTACTTGTTGCCACATTGGAAACTTTGGCTGAATTTAGAGTCTTCTCTCGTCTTCAGTCAAACCCTACCTCGAGCATGTTGACCATTTTTATCATGGCTACTGGAACAACATCTGGCCTGTATAAAGTGTCCAAACAGACTGATTACAAAGGGAGCTAACTAACAAAGCACACATTTGTCTTAGTCTGTTGCATTAATTGTATGTGAACCACTTTCAGGGAGTCTGGATTTCAGTGCAACACGCTGCACATATGTTGCTCTGGGCACATGATAGTATTGTGCATGCTTAAAGAGCCACCATTCAGCTTGTTTCTAATCGTTTGTACACAGGGTAGCCCTTACACAAATTACAAAGACCAGTCCAGGGCTGTGCAAATAATGTGTTGCTTGGCAACAATGAATCTCTATTATCAGCATGAATATCAGAGGCCTTGTTTACATCCTGCAACAGCCAGAGCTTACGAGGCAGGAACAGGTCTAGTTCAAATTACAATTTGTTTTTGATATTTAAATTCATGGCTATTGTTGTCATGTCGGTGGCTTGTAACGTGCTACCTTCTTTTGCATAGCTCCAACGGCTTTGCTCTCTCAAAAGAAGCCTGAGCTAAAATGGCTCTTGGCACATCTGCTTGATTGATGACGCTGAAGGCTCAATTACCTAAAGTGTTGTTCTACAAACAAGGTTAACTACAGACCTGTAGACCAATCAGCTCATTAGAAAAGTGATGAATAGAGAATAACATCCAGTCACACGATCTGTCACTGAGGGGGTGAAACTAGCATGAGTGTTCCATCTGCACGAATGAAAAGAGACACCAGATCCCCCCAACCTGAAATGCAGCATCACTTTTTAAGTATCCCTCTCTGGTGGTTTACTGTGATGTTGAATGTATTTTCCCAACAGGCGGTTAAATCGTTTTCAGTTAAATGTGAGTTAATATTTTTATTTTCCCAGTTATTAAATTTTTTAAATGTTAGAGCAGGAAGGTATGGTAAACAGAGAAACCTGCACAAACTGCACTTATAGCCTTTTATAAATACATCCATTTAAAAAAAGTCATCAAAATTCCTCTAGCCTGCAGGGAAAGCTGAAAGTGGCCACCATCAAACTAACTTCCCTCTTCACCAAACCAAGAGAACAACCAACAACAACTACAGGCTCACTACTTCAGTGTCAAGTAGGAAGCCGCTGAAATGCTTCAATGAAGCTTGTTCACACTGCAAGGTTATGAACTACCACAGTCATTCCTGCTGGGGTAAAAAAGGAGCTTCCAATTTCCTGCAGCTGCATTTACATATTCATTCACTCAACCAGAATAACCATGGTGGAGTAGATTATGCAATTCTGGTCACTATGAGGATACGATCACTGTATAATCAAGTGGAGACAAACATGAGGTGTGGCGCCCTTTTGGCTTTTGGTTATCTTATTATTTTCAGTCTGAGAGGCCGATATTGTCAGAGTCTTATCTGGTGTTCGTTTTTTAGCAAACAAGAATGCAGGCAAATACTTATTGTCATGTTCAAAGACTGACATTGAAAGTGAAGCTTGGGAGACAGTAGCTTGGGAGAGCACAACACAAAAACTGCTTCATAAGTGAAGCAACCCAATTTTCCTCACCAAATTCTAGACAGCATCACATCTATCCGTCCATGATTGCATTGTGACAAACTAAAATATAAGTTAACCCATTAAATAGAATTTTTCAGATTCTTTAAATACTCAAGTGCAATAATATAGATATTTTTCGCAATTATTAAAATACGTTTATAAACCCATTTGTTTGTGCTCATATCTCTTAGGCAGTTTAATCTCCCAAAGTACTTTTTGTATGATCCTTAGTTTTGCTAATGTAGATCATCCCAGAACAGTCAGAATGGTACTAACACTTGCAGCAAGACACCAAGTGGCTAATCCCACATCTAAGTAATAAAACTTTCTATTTTTTTTTATCTTTTATTAACAGAACTTACATTTATATCTTTTTCATCACAGTAAATGTGAAGATTTCCCCCTTTTTGTGTTGGACTCTGACAAAGCTCTCACCATCTTAATGATTAATCTTAGGGGTAATAAAGGAACATTTCTAATCTTCAGCTCTGCCTATTCCCAAGAGAATCATATTGATCTTTTCAGTGATGCCTCTTTCTGAATTCTAAAATTCACACCAAGCCCATTTATTAAAGCCACTCAAGTTAAAATCTTCCTCTTACCTTAAAAGATGAGCCTCAGATTAAATATTATTAGCAAAGGCTTGTCACATTCTTCATGGATCCAATCTGTCCATCAGGCTAACAGTCCAACAGTTTTCTTTTCATTCTTCGCTTCTGTTGGATAAAATGTGGCATTTCATAAAAAACTATTAAAATAAAATGTATATTAAAGCAAATATTTGAAGCAGCTGATGTAGTTTAGAACTCATTGCCTTTCAAAATGCTGTAATTTCGACTTAAGACTTGTTACCTCATATACAAACAACCAAGCCTTCTGTTGGCCAAGCTCACAGGGACAGAGCATGAGTAGATGAGTAGATGTGTGACAAAGTAAAATTACACTGCTTAATAATTAATAGGGTTGAAAACGAAATTGTGTGTGTGCTAGACAAAGACGCTCATCTCGACCCCTCCTTGCAAAGCAGTTGTTCTCGTCACTTTGTAATTGAACCACTTTTCTGAGCTTTATCTTTTACTACTGAATTCTACAGATTGTTTTTCACTGTTCTTGAAAAGACCTACTCTGTATAGCTCTAGTGAAGCATCAGGATTAACATTCTGTCTGTCATCACTCCTTCAGTCAAGAGAAAGCTTGTATCTGTTTACTGATAAATGGCAGCATAGCTTCTACAGAAACAGCAAGGAGACACAGAGAATGGTATGTTCCGATATTATCATGTGAATTTGTGTAATCTGGGACACCTAATGTCTGGTTATTAGTAATTTTTGTTAATACAAAAAGTTCAGAGAGTTCTTCTTGTAACTTCTATCTTTAATTAGATTATTTCTTTTTTAAATTCAGGTTTTTACAATTCATCCTTATTTCTATAGCACTTGTACAATGTAGATTGTTTCAAAGCAGCTAAATATAGAAGTTCTGGTAAATTGGAACTGTGTCAGTCCACTTTTCAGAGTTGAAGTTCAGTGTAGGAGCCATTTGGCAACTGTTCATTGTTCCACTAGGAGGTGCTCTGTAAACAGGGTTTATAAGTAGGAACGAATATTCAGGTGGCAGGTGTTGCTAGATGAAGGGGAGCACATACAATTTTGACCACACACACATACACACATTTATTCATGCTTTTGCGTGACGGTTTGTTTTGTTTGTTTGTAAGTCACGATACGCGGCATTGTTTGATGTATACGAATGGAAACTCCCTTGAAGGAAACTTGTGAACTGCTGGAGCTTGCAACTACAATAAACCAAAATATTGATGGCAAACAAGTAAGACTGTTCATTGTATTTACACGTCACCACGAAAAGGAAAATGTGCCTCTACATTTAGTTTAGTTCAGTACAATGTGGTTTAATTTTCACTGTTGAAAGTCCACACACTGAAGAGTAAATCCATCTATGCGCAGCTCCACAAGTCCCAAACCAAGCAAGCCAGTGGCGACAATGTCGAGGAACAAACTTCACCAATTGACGAAAGTGAAGGAAAAAAAATAAAATCTCAAGAGAAACCAGGCTCAGTTGGGTGCTACCATTTTTTCTCTGGCCAAACTTCTTGTGCAGAGTTGCAGTCTAGGCACCGGAGGCTGGAGAACACTGGACGTCCATCCTGAAGAAGCTTTTAGTCTGTGCTAAATAGACAAAGTCTTATTCATGCATGGCAGGTTTTGTAAAACAGCTGAGCCTAGACTGGCAGAACAAGCAGTTTTAAGCAGAAAAAAACAGCTTTAGCACCCTCTTTATTTTATCTGACAATTTCAACAACATGAAATCCAAAAGAAACACCAAGAGTTTGGAAGAAATGTGATTTACAAAAATAATGAAAGAGTTCCCCGGGCTAGTTGTGTGTTGTAGTGATCTTCTTTCACACTAAGGACATAAATCTACAATCAGGTGGTCTATTCTGCCTGGTGGCCATTCGTGGCAGAAAACTAATCATTTCCACACAGTGGACATTTTATTCACTCGAGCAAATTTAGTGACTATAGAAATCCCATGAGACAGGCTTTCTGCTTCTCAAGTTACACCACAAAATGCTGGAGGATTGCTCATATGAGAGAGATATTGTTCAAACCCAAGATGCTTGTTTGTAAAGTTCACACTAGTGCACAAGCTGCTTCTGAAGTTGCAAGAAATTTACCTGAACATTTTGTACAAAATATGCAGCAAAAAAAGAATTTAAACAATACAAGCAAGGATCCGTGGGATGGTTCTCTCCAAAAATATTGTTTCTATAAATTATTGATTTCACCTTTCCAACCTTGTATGTATTTGTTTATTAATTTGTTTGCTTGTTTGTTTCTTTGAGGAAATAACTTTGGACTCCACTGTCTTGAAGTATGTGAACATCCAAAAACACATAATGCATATATCTGGGACTTCATTGACATACATAACACAGGTTAAGGTCATAACAAGCAACACTCATAACAATACAGAAATAATTGTCAAATTGCCTGACATTAAAAATGATTCCCTTTTACAACTAAATAAAAAACAACAAAAGGAAATCAACTGATTATTAGCACATATGTAGTGTGTGTTTTCCAATTCAGAAATATTCTGAAAGTTGGTGGGGTTTTGCGTCTTTTTATGCCACCATTCCATCTGTGACCATCTGTGCTGTCGTTACTGTGAAACCATAAAAGCTGATGATATCTAGCTTGATGGCATAGTGTGATCATGGGGCATGGAGTCTGCACAACAGTGTCCATATATTGTAGTATCATGTCAGTCTCAGAGCACAGTTTGATAGCCATTGTGATCCTCAGGCTAAAGTTTTGGACGCAAGTATATTTTGGACGCAGCTTAAAACTAATCCACCTGTAAGACACCAACTGTGATCTAACCACGTGTTAACCTCACAGTACCACAGAGTACTCTTACTCACACAAGAGCCGTCACACTAACCTCAAGTGTGTCTCTAGGGTTAGTATAACTCAAGTCACACAGAGCAATTATACAGATGCACTCATTACACTCAAATTTGAAGATTATGTAACATATCTGTTGTCCCATGTGACATGTTCTCCTATGAGCACACTGTTTTGTTGCTTAGTTACATGTAAAGTATATCGGCTGGCCTCTTAGGGCGTACTCACACTATGTACAGTTCCCTTTAACCAGGCCAAAGCATGCTTGTCCCCCCTTCTGTCTCCCCCGACGGCCCGCAGTCACATTGCATTCGGGCCTGAGCATGCTTACGTCATCGATGATGCGCTATTCAGTGTAGAGAAGCGCTCTCGGAGATATCAGTGGAGATTTCTTTATATCATTATATCGTTTTAGTCGTTTGATATGCAGTGAAACACAGTCAAATATTCCGCCGAACAGATCAGCCACTGCTGACGCTCATAAACAATCATAAAGTCCTCGTGCTGCAGGAATTAGAGGGTTTACTAAAGGCGCAGCTGTCGTGCAAAGAGGGGTTTGCGTCTTTAATAATCTTCGACAGTGTGCGTTCATTTAACAGTAAGAATGATTAATAAATCCATATGAAACAGTCTCCTAAAAGTCACGTCTCCTCTTCAGTTTCGGGCTTAGGCGCGCTTTGCACTCTCACTACAAGAGTACCGCGCCAAAGCCCAAGTGAACCGGGCTCAGGCACACCTCTTCCAACCGGGCCAGGGCCGGCCAACTGTACTGTGCCTGGGCCCGATTCAGCGCACTCACACTTCTAAAATTATCCGGGAAACAGGCCTGAGCACGGTTCGGATAGCATAGTGTGAGTATGCCCTTAGTGCTTAGCTTTGTTTGTTCATTGTTATTTCTTTATCCATTTAGGAGTTTTTGGTTTAGGAATCACGGGTGTGATGTTGCCTTTGATTGACAGGAGAGGTGTCCACCCTTATGAGGTCAGAGGTTGGAACCATGACCTGTTTCCCGGACAGTACAGATCAGCTGAGAAATACCTTCAGTGCCCCCCTCCAGTGTCCACGCCCTGTCCCATGTTGTCCCACAAATACCACACAATTCCCAGAAACCCTTCATCTTTGTCCCCTTAAGCTACTTCGGGAAATAAATAGCTGAAGAGAGAATTTAAAAGAGACAAAATTCCACCAGCCTTTTTAGCCAACAAACTATCCTGCTCCACTGCATGTCTATTAACCGCTTTAAAGTAGCTAGCTAGCGAACTTAACCTCCTGAAACAAATCATTTTATTTTTGGCAGCCATTTCGTGGCATGGCGAGACACTCACTAACCCCGTCCAGCTGTCCCCTCTGCTCTTTACTCCTGGTGCAAGGCTTTCTTTAGGGCAGGATTAGTTTACCTCTGCAGGAGTGATCTAACACACATACACACACTCAAGGAGAGTGACAGGTTGAGAGGCTGTATGGGGCTCCTCGCTGGCCTTTAGAAAGCTGATTCACAGTACATGCAGGTGAATCAACAATGCAGCTATTCTCTGAACAGTGCCCATCCTGAAATAGAGCTGCAGGGCAAACACTTTTTGTTGTTGAAGCAACAGCCAAGTGGTCATTTTATGACTCTCCGAATGCTAATAAATTGACTAACCACAAAAAGAGCAGTTTTAAGTTACCAAGTTGATTAACATGTATTATGATGATGCTTTCCAAAGTGCTGGAAGCATCTCTTTATTAGAAGTACATACTGCTTATCCATACTCCCTAACACTAATCAGTTAACCCTTAAAATAGGTTTCTTTATGACAACACTTTATACAGTATAGGTGCATATATGTTATAATGGTTTCAATTTATAGTAATGCCAGTTTCTTGGTTCGTGCTGGACGCAAACTGAAGTTTGCCATCTTTGCACATCCCTACTGAGTAGGGCCACATGGATTCTGCGCGCGCAGAATTCCGCAGATTTTTAGCCATCATTGATTCTGTTTATTTACTGGTGTAAATGTGTGTACATTTATATTTATTCAGTTTTCAATTAATTTCAGTAATATTATTGACTAATATAAAATTATTCATATTATTTATTTACAATACAGTTTGTAAGGTATAATTTTCTGTCTTTTAGTAGATATTTTATACCAGAGACTTGCTTTGTTTACCAAATAAAGTGGATGTAATGGGATTTGCATTGTAAACATTAAATAACAGTTAAAAATGCATTACTTTTTATTTCATATATTAAGGTAGTTATGATACTCCCAAAATCATTCAGCATAAATCTGCAGATTTTTGACCAAATTTTTGCGCAGAAATAGCAAAAAATGTCCGCAGATTCCGTCTGGCCCTACTAATGAGCCACAAAATAGTTTTGCCTAATCACTCAGCATTGATGAGATCAGTACAACACTGATAGTCGAATGCAATGCTCAGAAAGTTAGCTGTTGGTTTCTAACAATGATGCTTATTGAGCGGTGTTCTTATGTCTTCTGTGACCCAGTATACGTCTAATATGTATTCCACTCTCCTTTCCACTCCTTCTAACACTGTTCTTTAATGTTTGTTTATCCCGAGGCTTGGAGAATAATTCCATTAGCTATGCGTACTCACAAGGGTTTTATACGTGAGCTGATGATACAATCATGTCACACACGGCCTTGAATCCTTGACAGATGTTTAGTTGTGTTCTCAATAAAGTGCAATTAACTCTCAAATACTCATAGCAAAATCTGTTGCATTCCAGTGATGCCAGAAAAAAGTTCTGGAGATAGATTCAACTAATGTTATCATTTGTAATATACATTTTACTGGAAATTTTAGAGAAGATTTTGTGCAGCTGAGAGCGACGTAAATTCTCCAAAAAGCAGTATTGGCGTTTCTCCGGCACCATAATCACCAAATGAAAATGCTAATTGTTGTTTTCCCAATGAATCCCCCAATCTTATTTTACAACATGCAAAAGTGCGGTCTTAAACTCATTCCACTGATTAAAAAGATGTTGCCATGTTTATTCTCGCTAAAACACTAAATTATTTAAATGACCACAGCATTCACACTTTTTGCGGCAATTACACACTGTAATGTAAAAGAAAATGTATATATTAGCATGATTCATTCATTCATTTTCTTTTCGGCTTAGTCCCTTTATTAATCCGGGGTCACCACAGAGGAATGAACCGCCAACTTATCCAGCATCTGTTTTACGCAGCGAATGCCCTTCCAGCTGCAACCCATCTCTGAGAAACATCCATACACACTCATTCACACACACACTACGGACAATTTAGCTTACCCAATTCACCTGTACCACATGTCTTTGGACTGTGGGGGAAACCAGAGCACCCGGAGGAAACCCACGCAAACACAGGGAGAACATGCAAACTCCACACAGAAACGCCAACTGACCCAGCCGAGGCTCGAATCAGTGACCTTCTTGCTGTGAGGCGACAGCACTACCTACTGCGCCACTGTGTCGCCTACATTAGCATGATAAATAATGGTATTCTAATCTCACATCACAGAACAGAAGAATGCACTTAAAGTTAAGAAATCTGCATTAAATATTTGGATCCGCATTAAATAAATCTAATAAGGATGTCGTCAAAGATCAATAGTGAGAGAATCCATGCCATTTTAAAGAGTAAACATGGAGAAAGCTCAGTGGTTCCCACAATAAAACAGTATTCAGTTTTTTTCTTGAAGAATTTACAATGTGCACCACTCCATAACAAATGTTTGATAATGTCTTTATTAGCACATAGCACACTACAGTCAGAATAGATCTTTTATAGTCAGTAATGTACATAAAATCACGTCCTTTGTTTAAGAGAGGTCGTAAAGGACATCTGCTGTTTGTCTTGCCAGGCCCATGTGATTTCTCACCTCACACTGCCACTGATTAGGTATCCACTCTCCAGTGGACAACTTAATCTAGTCCAAAATACCCTTCCGTTTATTTAAGCAGAGTATTTTAAATCTGCGCTAATTTAAATTCATGTGGTGGAAATTAACTAGCATGCACGCCTGGAGATTCTTTTAAATAGAGACCTTAAATAAAGGGCTTGGTCAGCTCTATCTGGCCTGTGGTGCATTAGGCCTCTGCGGAAGTCATAGAGGACGCAGCCGTTTAAAGACAAGCGCCTGGCATGTGCTGACGGACATGGTGGGATCTGCTCTAGCGGGCTTGGCAAAGGCTTTTATGAAACTTATTAAATGATGCAGTTCCAAAAACAGACCCCATGCACAGAGTGACCCAAATGAACCCATTCACCCAGACCTGCACTCTCCCAGCCACCAAAGCAATGTGATGCTTGTCAAAACAAGAAAGGTGAACCAACTGTATACATTTATGACCTTAGTCTATGATGCATGAATTTTTATGATGCAAACAAACCATATCAGCAGTAAGCAGATTAGCATAGACTTTAGCATTCTTTTATTGTGTTATGGTTTTCTTTTTGACTGGAAACACCTTTCCCGTGCACCTCTGATAAGGTTGGATGTTATATAGATTTAACTACAGGTTTCACATTATATGTCTGCAAAATAGCTACAAGTGCAACCACACTACTCCCGATATCCCCCTGTCACTTCTAGTGTGGAAATGCTCAATGATGCCAGAGGTGCTCTGCTTCCATGCATTTGTCCTCATAAAATATTCAAAGTGCGTTCATACTGTCATTTATAGGTTTGGATTGATACAAACTATTTGCCACATTCAGGTTAGGCCATGTGCAATCAGAAGAACCACATATAAAAAGCCCTCTTGATTTATTAGCATCAGTAAGGCTTATGTTTTTAAGTTTATGCATTAAATTATGAGCTAATAATGAATACATCTATAGTATTTCATTGTATAAATCAAGCAGTTTCAACTAATTATTATTTTAAATATTATTTAGTTACTAATTCCAGATATAATTTATGTTTTTTTAATTTATTCACTTAGATTTGGATGGACACTGATGTATTTTCAAGTTTTATCAATGTTTGTTGCTGTCTTAAAGACGAAAATTTGATTGAACAGCTACTTTTAGAAACATCTGGAACACTTTCTCTGGTTATTGCTGATGAGAGGTCTTCTGGTTACAGATTTGACACTGTCGTAATCTTTACGAATTGATACCGAGTGCTGAGGTGGTAATTTGTGGCACTGCTGTGCTTGCAGTCAAATATAGAAGGTTACATGGACACATTGGCACAGTGCAAAATCTCACGATGCACAAAAAGAAGGTGCTGGTCCCTCTGAGAGATAAAGATCGCATGATGCAGTATTTGGTGAACAGGTGTTGTTCCTGCACGCGGGCGCATGTCACTTTAGGATGGGAATGAGGAGGAGCTCAAACTATAGATTACAAAGAGCGAAGTAAAATCAGACCAGTGCTGAAAGCTTCACGATGGCCTCAGATAATCTTAGACAGGCAATAATCTCCGGTAGTAAGTGTATAAACACAAACACACATGCTTCAGTCCAGATCCTGTGACAGTGAGCACACGGCTAACATATGCACAGGATTGACACCTCATTGTAAGTGAATTGTAGAGCGTGTGCCCTAGTGACCAAACTGGTGGCCTTCCAGTTTTCAAAGCAGGTCTGATGCTGAAGTAGCAACTGTGGCTCTAAGCCTAACATTTCGCTAGAAATCTGATAGTCGAATGAATGACCTCCACATACTGTAGGAGAGCTGACTGTAATGTACTGCAGCTGTTGTCCATATATGTTTCTTTCTCAGAGTAATGGTCAAACCTGAGGAATTTCACCAATATATCAGATGCTCATAATTACTTACTTAATGCAGAATTAAGCTAAGTTGTGGGCTGACAATACTGGGATCTTAATAAGCAGGTTTTGGTTATTCTCCTATGTCATGTCCAAATCCCTTAAATACATTACTCTTAATGACTTGCTGGTTTATAAAAGGTAATAGGCATTTAAAAATAGTTGATCAACAAAGAAATGTATCATCAGTTTTGTTATATTTGTTTAATTTCACAAAGAAGTGTAGAGTTTGTGGCTTCTAAGCAAAATAATGCAGCATTTTCCCAGCAACTTATTATAAAATAAGCTTCAAAATACACATCAGACAATTCGTTTTGGTTTAACGTTCTCTGAGGTGTTCTTAGGACTGAAGGAAATAAGTTATCTTAAATTTAAGAGGACACTTTGAGGAACACAAACTCCTTTGTGCTTCCTTTACAATGTAGTCATTATCTATTCAGAAACATTTACCGTTATCCGCGGACTGCTGTTTGTTCTTTTCATTTATGTTTCAAGTGAACTTTCAGGTAGCTTATCTGAAACTACTGAGGCAAGCTGCCATTTGCGTCAGATGTAACAAGCATGGATAATCGTCTCTTGGGTTGTGTCCTAAAGAAGCTAATTTATCAAGGTTGTTAAATGCTCATCTAAGGGTGCTGAGGGAGTTTTCCTAACAACTGAACATGTCTTACAAATATTAGAAGATGCTGTAAATAAATTTATTATGATTGAAAATTTAAACTAAAGTTTAGTTTTAAGAATGTCTGTTACTGACATTACATACCTTACTTTTACTATCGCAAATCCATTAAATTAATTAAAATTAATTTAAAATTAAGGGGCGCCACGGTGGCGCGTGAGTAGCACGTTCGCCTCACAGCAAGAAGGTCGCTGGTTCGATCCCCGGTTGGGGCAGGTCCCGGTTGGGCCAGTTGGCATTTCTGTGTGGAGTTTGCATGTTCTCCCCGTGGTTGCGTGGGTTTCCTCCGGGTGCTCCGGTTTCCCCCACAGTCCAAAAACATGCGGTACAGGTGAATTGGGTAAGCTAAATTGTCCATAGTGTATGTGTGCGAATGAGAATGTATGGATGTGTTTCCCAGAGATGGGTTGTGGCTGGAAGGGCATCCGCTGCGTAAAACAAATGCCGGATAAGTTGGCGGTTCATTCCGCTGTGGCGACCCCGGATTAATAAAGGGACTAAGCCGAAAAGAAAATGAATGAATGAATGAATGAATTTAAAATTAAAATGAATTAAACATTTATTTAAATTGATGTTTTAAAGGTACTTTACAGAAAGATTCAAATTAGACGATAGTCATTAACTTTAACTATTATTATTATTATTAATTCATTCATTATTCATATTTTGATATGCTATTTAATTACAAGAATAATGCTGTTATCTTGAGGTTAACAAGTCAAACCACACCATACATTATAACTGAGCCTTGCTAGGGAAAGGCTTGTTGTGCCCTCTAGTGGTAAATCTATTGTAGTACATGTTGGTGAACAGATTTTGTCTAATGAGAAGTAATTTCACAAATAATCGTGATATTTGATTATGGCTAGTGTGATATTCTTTTTTTTTTTTTTTTTACTTATAATTAACTTTTGCTAAGGTCACTTAGCAATTGGATTGGTGTCTTCAAGATGGGGCCCATCCTAAATTATTCCCTGTAGGAATGAGAGGAATGCCTGTCGGTTGGAGAGAAAAAGGTCAGACAGAGTCGTTACAAGGTTGTAGGGAGGACACAACCATGGGTAATGCCTAACCAGATAATCGGAGCATGAAACCTGTGAGCTCTTACACCCATACATGAGAACAGCAGGAGAAACAGGACATGAGAAACAGCACACATGCTCTTTCTCTCTCACACACACACACATACACAAAATCACACACAATCACACACTGGCTGTGCAATGAAGTTATGCCTGGGCCACTGAAAATCTAGTTTGTGACATGCCTAGTGGCAAAAGAGGTGAATGTGGTTACAAAAGTACCTTCTTTAAACAATGTAGAGTCACAGCACTTTCGATATGAAGGTACCATTCTTCACTTGATGACACCCTCAAGGAACATTTCATATGCTTTGACTGAAGAATGCAAAAATTCAGCTATAACCTCAATGGTGAAGCAGCAGTTGAAATAGCAGGCATGCTTTTCAATTCACTGTTGTGACATTTTTGCCTTGCCGTTCCAGACTGTGCACTTGGAAGCTGTCCTGACAGCGTTGTGAGACAGACTCGACTCTGCAGGGGGGGCTGGTCCACCCAATCATGAGCACGGCCCACCCTGGGTAACCGCTAGGATGGGGAATACAACATATCTCAAAATAAGCTATTTTCTAAGCTACAATCAAATTTCTAGAAGAAAATTCAGTTATGGACATTTTTAAAAATAGAAGATATGACCATTGTTCTGTCCCCACCACATTTAAATAAATTCATGAAAGCAAACTTGTCTATGATATTAGGATAATGACCTTGAATTTAATTTTCTTTCAGTATAATTAGATTTTTTATAGAATTTAAACATTTATTCCAGATGTCCTGTGAAATTTGACATAAATCAACCTGTTATGTGGGTTTTAAAGGAAAACAATACTTTCCCCCAATGTGGTCTTGGATGTTTGGTAGCTTCAAGAATATACCAAATGTTAAAGTAATTACATTGCATTGAATAACATCAAGTACATTTATTATCTAATAACCACTATCTGCCACTTAGTGACTTTCAAATGACTTTTAACACCAATTATTAGTTAGGAATGTAATGAATAAGCTTTATAAAATATTTGATTTTCAAATTTCTATTATATTATATTAATGAGATTAAAATTATTGTCATTGACATTAACAACAGAGACAAATACAGAAATGAAAAAAATTAGTTTTTAAATTAAATATCTGTTTTATTACTGCAGAATAACACAATTCTGGGTTAAAACGGAAGCTGGTCATGGGACCATTGTTTTAAAATTTGCAATAACAGGAACAAGTGCAATATTTTTTTAATCATTATTATTATTAAAATATATCAAAATTCTCCAAATATTGAAGATAAACATTTTCAATATCTAAACACTCTTCGACAGCATTGAACAAACATGAAATGTTGGAACCATGATTCATGACAGAGATATGGTTAGAAAAAATACATTTGAATGACACAACACATGGCAGCATTACAGGGTAAATTATTAGAGGATTGTCATAAGTCTGATTCACAATTAAGATAACACTTTTGCTAAGGCTAGTGAATTTGGGGCTAGTGGAATAAAATACTCAAGTTTACATTAAGATTTACAAATATGAATACATTTCCTGACTTTTAACCAAATAAGTTTAAAAGAATTTACTTTAAACTTTGCACACATTATTTGATATTCAATATTTTTCACAATTTGATATTGCAATGAAAAGTTTTTCTCATAGGGCTATTAATGGTACATTTACTTCCTGCAAATACACATCTACACATACACAGACGTATGCACTCTTGCACCAAAAGAATGGCAGATATATCTGCAGTAGGCTGTGATGGAGAATGTAAAAAATTGCTCCTGGGCCTCTATCTTGCTGTAGATTCTGCTCAAGTGAGAAAATTGTATTGATTTTAAAAAGAAAAGAAAGGCCTGGGAAAGTGGGTAGATGGAAATATATTGCATTCCTCCTAGGTAAGACAGACTTATGATTTGTACCTCTGGGGATCTTAACACCCAGGAAAATGTACTGTGTGATTTTATAAAGCTCCTTGGAGGCACTTCCTGTACCTGTGGAACAGTGCTGGCCCTCAGGTCCAACATGCTTTAATGATCCTTAGGGCTTCCATGGAAACCAGATGAAAGATCATTGGTTAGAGAGCATTAACTTGAGCTGAGCAAAGAAGAGTGTTATGACCATGAGTCCAATAATCGCTGAGCAATCAGGAGAAGAGTTTCAGCTTTATTGTCTCTTAACGTGCAAAATTAATTTGGTATCTTGGTGGAATTGCTGTTGGTCTTTTCATGATCCTTTGTGCACATATTAACTTCAAACTGCACTGAGCAGCACCAAAGTTTTTCTACTCAACAATCATCTTGGGCATTTTTTCAAGCCACGTGAAATCTCATTTCCGTGCGACACAGATGTTTTGGAGAAGGTGTTGGGCAGGTCATGGTGATTTTGGGAAGCCAGTGTCCTTGGGAGTTGCTGAGTTCCACAGTGCGCTCCATCAGGGAACCGTATGCGTACCTGTGTGCAGGCAACTGATCTATCTGGTCCTGTTGACATGGAATGTGAATGTGTGGCAGAGCTGCACGATAAGGCAGTGGAGAATGTAGGATCTGCCGACACAGATGCTCCTGAAACCCAGAAAATGGCTCCAGTAGGTGGGCTGCCAGTGGGCAGTCAAACACTCCTCCGTTTGGTGCTTTTTTCAGCACAGACCTCAGGGGCTGGCATGCTCTGTCAGTCTGCCTCATCTGTTGCATGGTGTCAGGACTGATAGGGTACACTGCCTGCACTACAGGACTCTGGAAAGTGAGTCGAGATCTCGGGGACACTCCAGAGGCTTTGGCAGGAAGCAAGCAGGGCCCATTTCTCTGAACACTGTGGGCCTTGACAGACAGAGACGTCTGCCCGACAGGTACAATTTTTGGATGCACCAGTGCATGGGCAGGTGTAGCTGAATTGAATTCCATTTTGTCAGGCCTTTTCATGAAATAATAAGAATTATTAGATGTTGAAATTGTATTATATACAGAGTTTACACTTGCAAAACCACCAATCATGCACACAAACAAGACTAATACCTTCAGTTTTTTTTTCTTTTTGCCCCATATACAAGGAACCTTTAGAACACCAAACTATGAAATATCAATGACTTAGAACTCTCTATTAACTACTCAGAAATAGTAGGACCTGCCCATAAGTTTTAGTATCAGAATTTGCCCTTTTATTGTATAAATGAGAGAAACAAAGGGCAGATGTCTAACATTGTAAGAAAAAAGGCTACAATTTAACCACAATGATTGATGGAAATAGCTAATGAAAAAAAGCTATAGTAAAAGGCTATTCTATGTTTCTTTTTATTTATTTTTGAATTATTTTACTACTACAACACTGTAACTATACATTAGTCTAGTACTTATTTGGCTATGAGTGCACAGTAGAAACTTCCACTGTAGAAATGGTTATCAGGTTTTCAATTATCACATTAAAAATCCAATTACCATTCGGGTTATTAATCATATTCACAAGTAATAGTCCAGTCAAGTGAAGAAATGCAACGAGCAAGCCTAGACATTTCTGAACCCCACTATTCCTAAATCATGTAAGCGCTGTGTTCCGGAGAGAGGCATTTACACATACTCTCTTCACTTTACAAGCAGACCTGACAGTGCTGTACTGTTGGTTGCTTTGTGTAATTTCGTTTTATTGGGATGCTTTGATTTCAGTTTATTATCTCAGCCGTGGGGGCTGATAGTAAGTGAATAGAAATCTGCATGTCCTCTCTCTCCGTCTCAGTCCTCAACACTAAACTCCCATCTCTCTCCCTTGCACCTCACAGCTTCAAATAAATGAGAGAAGCAGAAAAATACTTGCCCACGTGATGCCGAGACTAACCAGGCTTTAAATCATTAATAAGCAGAAAATGACTCTGCACATATCTGCCGGGTGAGATATCGACTGTAGCTTTTCATTTTTGTTCTGTGAATTTAACAGCGCCCTAAATGCAGAATGAAGTTAAGCCATGCAAAAAAGGGAGTCTCCTGCCAACACAGTGACAAGCATAAAATAATTTAACCTTCCTCTAGCCAGAAAAACTAAGGGCAATGAATTCTGTTCTTATCACTAAGGTTTAGGTGGGCAGTCAATGGATGGTTGATTTGATCTATGAGATCACAGTTGTGCATTTAATTTTTATATCTTGCATGACTGGTTCTTGAAAAACAAAGGAAATACCTGTATCTTGAGCAGTTTGTTTCCTTCCAAGTATTCCTGGATTTGGTAATAGGTGGTAGTTTGGAGACAGTTTTGCACCCAGTTCCTTTTACAATCAAATTGCACCTGGTAATCATATATTCTGAGCATATTATTCAATTGAATATTCACGTTTGTAATCAATTAGTGGTGTATGAAGTCTGTATGAAATGAATAGTTCATCTTTAGAATGGCATGAGGCAGACTAAACTGCAAAATGCTCATTATTTAGTATGTTGCTTACAAATATATCACGTATGGCTGTCTAGAATTAACTTTATTTAGTACCTGTTGCTTATGAGAGGGGGTAAACCAGATATGATGTGATTTTTTGAAGTTCTCTGTGACCTGTTGTGTCTGGGTTGAAGGGTTAATGATTCAAACACTGCTGGCAAACTCTTGTGACTCCGGGCGTCATCATCATCTTCCTCATCCCTGTGTAGCTTCCTTGCGCGTGGGAGACGGGGAAGGCTGCCAATAACATCCTTTTGAAAATAAGCAGTTGATTTATTTATTCATGGGATAATCTAGCTACAGATGTACTCTTAGTTATTCAATCATCATCATGAAACTGTCGACTACTTAGTGTAATGGTCAGTGGTTTTAATGATCCCGTTGTGTTACCCTGTGTCGCAGGAATGAGACCGGTTCTGAGAAATAGGATGGTACAGGTGAAACATCCCGAAAAGGAGACAGGCTTCTGTTTTTCCTGATTTTGTGGCAGTGCCTGTTAACATAATAATAATTATATAAATCTGTTGACATGATACTTTTACACCAATACAAGTACTGCATTACACACAACAATATACTTGAAGTATGCGTATCTGTTAACATGCCTATAACCATATCTATATCACAAAGCAGATGCTTTCTCCACTGCTTTTTTAATTGCTGTATAGATTTTTTGTTATAGAGAGGAATTCATTTAACTTATACATTTTCATTCAAATGTCCCTTTTATCAATGTTTCTGAATGCTACAGTACATATAACCTCTTTAAAACAGTTTGTTAAATGTTTATTTTTTTTAAATATTTGCTTTCTTCTTACACATTAATAACAAATATAAAATTACCAGTCTTCATTCCCATCCATGCGAAGGTCTTTGCCAGAGAAGCCCATACTGATTACTATTTACCCTTAAAGAAAACAGGCTATTAGAACCCAAGCATAAATATATTCACAATTACCTATATTAAAATTAATTAATATTACCCAACGTTTCCCTCCTATAAATAAATGTTTAATTAGAAACATTCTCCAGCAGTGGCTTTGCTCTTATCTTTACCAACAGGATTTTAAGAATTCCATTACTGTTCAAAAAGGCCATTAACATATAAATAGGTGTTTATTGCATAAAATCAATGCATGTGCATTAAAAATATATTTTCAGCCACAGTGGATATAATTTGTCTACTGATACATCAGGATTGTTTTAAATCAATCTCATGCTTTCAGATATTAATCAAACACACAATCCACCATGAAATATAAAGCATGTTGCCTGCCCATTTCTCTTCACATAAACCTCAAATTTCCCTTTTTCTCTATTTTAAATTTGACAGTGCTAAATTAAAGATGATTTAGCATGGAAACTAAACAAATTAGTGTATTGTGGCATACAGCCAAACAATAAACAATACTGCATTAAAATGCACAGTTTAGTACAAAATGCACCTCTCAGTTCCTAACCCTTCTTTACATTGAACTTAGCTTTATAAAATTAAGTACATAAAATACCAAAAAACTTTTTTGGAGTGAGGATTTTTCTGAAAAAAAAGTTTAATTTGCCATCTAAACACCATGAAACATATAAAACTTACCATGGGCATGCTGAATTTCAACAAGTACGCTGAGTGGAAAGACTGGCTTCCGAGTCATACTGAGGACAATCCAAAGCAGTGAAGTCAAGACATTACAATGACCACCTTAAAAAACCAATCAAAATTCAAGACACAAAGAGCTCTTGGCTGCTGATTGGCTGGTTGTGTCCCAGAACCCTAAACAGACTTGAGATCAACCCCTTTCTGATAAATGATTTGCAAAAAGTCATTAATATTACACTAGAGGCTAACAGAAAATAACATGTTATTTTCATAATATATTTTTTAAGCTACCTGACCACAGAATGATGTCACATCATGTCATAAATAAGCATTTAACCAGCATAAATCAATAACTCATCCATAATCACATTCAAGTTCTGAGAAAATGCCTCAATATAGGCATTTGTCAGCACAGACTTTTCTGGCACACAGCTGTGTAAGCATCATTAGTGAGATGATATGAGTTATATTCCTCTTTAGGGGGTGAGGTCTCCTTGCATTGTTTAAATCCGGCTTAGAGGTGAAACATTAAGCTTCAGGCTTTAAAACAGCTACAAGCAGCTGCTCAGCGGGCCATGGAGGATCTGTCAGCAGTAGGGAAGCATTAATCTGCAGTGTGCTTTTTACAGCCTCCTGCTGCGTTTTCCCATAGGGCAGCACAGCCACTTCGTCATCATTAGAAAACACATTTCATTTATAATGATGATTAGCCTTTTTTGGCTTGCTCACAATGATATGATCACATATATACGCAGTTTGGAGGAGATATCTGGGTGCAACAGGTTTCTTGTTGTCTTTTTAGTGTACTTTTTTTAACATGGGCTGAAGTACTGGTTTTGTGACATCTGTTTTTCTATGGGTTTGTTTATAAAGTAATGGCCATTTGTAATGTATATTGCAGGCAAGTTGACAATATTAATTTTTATAGACCTTAGAAATTTAATTAAACCATCAATATGAGGAAAATTGTGTATATTGTGCAAAATGCTAAATTTTTTTAAGGTATTCTAAGTTTTACACTTTCCAACCAACACTCACGGCCAAATTAATCCTGGTCAAGACAATCTGCAAAGTTCAAACTGAGCATCAAAATGGGGAAGAGAGAAGATTAAAGTAACTTTGAGCATGCATGTTTATTGGAGTATTTCAGAAATTGCAGATCTATTTCATGCACTTTCTTATCAGAGAATGGCCAGACTAGCTTGAGCTGACAGTAATTCATATACTGTAACCACTTAAGGGGTTTGAAAAAAGGCATTTCAGAACACACATACAACACGTTAAATCTTAAAGCAGATGAGCTCCCAATGATCTACTCCTGTCAGCAAAGAACAGCTAACTGAGGCAACAATTGACACCGGTACACCATTACTGGACATTAGAAGATTGGAAAAAAACACAACATGGAAGCATGGATCCATCCCAGCCTTGTGTCAATAGTTCAGACTAGAGTGAGGAAATATTTTCTTGACACACTTTGGGCCTTTAGTACCAACTGATTTTGTTTAAATGCCAACAGGAACACATTATTTAACCAAGTTTAAATAATCTCAATCTCATTTCTTGAATATGGCAATGGGCTTACTATACTTAAATGGCCTCCAGTCACCACTTAAAAGACTGAAAACTTCACTTTTGGCTTTGGCCACTACTTTATACATGAAGACATATTTAAAAATGAGTTGATCAAGAGATGATCAATAAAATAAGTACACAGTTAAATTGTTGCACACGATTGTTTTGACAGGTGTTAAAAATAATAAAAAAGTCTTAACATAGATGACACATTGCGACAACAATGATCCATCTGTCCTGATGAGAGAATGATCAAGCCTGTGCATTAGCCTTCACACCTCTGATGCAAATCAGGCCACTGTAAATTGGGCTTTAATAGCATTTGCGTGACTCATTAGCGTACAAATTGGAAGTGGGTTCATTTAAGCGACTACAAAATGTACTTTCATGCTTCCAGCAGCCTAGAAGCAGATTAAAACCCTATTTGGAACTCCTCTGTCCTCAAATAAGACTGTGTTTGTCTCATACGTGGCGTAAGCTTACAAAAATTATTTGCCAGGACTTGTTCACCACGTATGGGAGGAGGCAATGACATTTACTGTGTCACTTTGTTTTTCCAATGACAGAATAAGAACTGATGTGAAAGCTGACCAGGTCCTTACATTATCATTAATCATAAAATAATTTGCCAGTTAAAATAAATTCCAGCATTCAAAGATGTTTGCCTGGATGAAAGTAAGGTTATAAATGCTAACGAATCAACCACGATACAACTAGAAGAACTGAACTGAACACTTTACCTGAAATGTCTTCCTCATTTGACACAAAAATGCAGAAACCTTGAACTAAATATTTCCATTATGTGATTAAATCGTTGCAATATCACACTCAAACTTCTGATAATATGTGCTCCATACTTTAGATAGATTATTCTAGCAAACATATGAAAATAAGGCAATTTTTTCCTGTTGAAAAACATTAAACAGGAACATAGGTAGATCAGCTAAGATATTTAGACTATGATGCTACTAACCTTTGTCAAATCCATAGTAGTTCTTCCTTAAAAGTGCCTACTGAGTCAACCTGGTATTTTGTGTCTAAGTGGGCAGACAGAAATACTGGTGTATGCTCACTTCCAGAAGTCACATTAAGAGAGCCAAGCAGATTGGAACTGTCAATTTCAGCCATCTTTCAGTGCGATGTGCGTAAGCCACTATGATGGATCTGGCTGCACTGTAATGACCATAAAATGACATATGAATGCAGGCAGCAATGGACCTTTTATTGATATCTTACTGAGGAACATTGCCATACTGTAACACTCCAAAGAATGTAGAATGCTGTGCATACATGATTACACGAACAAATCTAGAGTGTGCAATCTACACACTGATTTCCAGAGCATTAGAGTCAAACATCAGCCACCTGTTGGTCTGCTATTGAGTGAGATGTAGGATACTGAACTCCCCAGCTTACAGATATCCTCAAAGAGAGACCTGCACACTATACACAGTACTCAGAGTATTGCGGTAGGTTAAACTAGCTCTATTTAAAAAAAAAAAAAAAAAAAAAGTATTATCAACCCATTTTACATGTGACATTTCAAGCAAGGCAGCATCTTATAGTGAATTCAAAAAGCAAGAACAACACCCTTACAGTTCCAGAATACAGTCGAGCACCTGAGAGAATAATCTCCACTTATTTTATTCACATATGTGCGTTCCATACAGGGCAATAATTTCTCATAACAATGTTCAATGTCATATTTCACCTCTATATGCCAGAGCCAACCAAATCTGTCATCAAATAGAAAAAGAAAAATATGCAAATTGTGTGCAGCTGAATTCTCATTTTTGTATGTGACATGCTGATGGCTCGCAATTCTGCGGACAGTGGGAATGTAATGAAATGCAATAAAGAAAAAGCAGTCACTCATCCAGTGAAATTCCATAACTACGCCACGACTCTTAGGGATTATACTTCTAAGACTTCTCGCTCTGAACTTAAGTTGTTGCTAGTAAAAAGAGGAGAGATGACATTCAAATTGTACAAAAACCTAATAAAACTTGTCTGATAAGAAACATGACAGAAAAAAAAAATGGCCCTGAAATGACTTAGATTTAATGAGCGCTTTCAATGAGCCCTGTAGATTCCGATTTAAGTTGTCAGCAGCCTAGAATGTAAAGAACTAATCTCCCATGGTCGAACAAATACTGTGGTCAATTAATTTTTATGTGACCAAGAAAGTCCCTCTGCAGTTCTTGGAGTAGATGAGTACAGAACTTCAGGAATTATGAAAATGAACAGAAAAAAAAGAACAATGTAGAGGAGGAATGAAGAACAATGAACTGAAGCAATTTCTTGTCATTTATAGAAAAACAAAGAATGTGATATTAAGCTTTGAAGCTTAAGAAAATGAATGTCTGTCCTTTTATTAGTTTTTCCCCCCGCAATTTTAAGATTTTTTTTGTTTTTCTCCTATTTTTGATTCAGTGCAATGCATGGAACAATACAAGGGTCCCCCAGGGTTGGTTTTCTTTGTGGATTTTGCTGAGAGCGACGGCAATGGGCACTTTGTCGTAGTTGTTTAACTGGTGTCCATGGATTCCATATTGGTGCTTGAGGAGTCCCTCTGGATGCTCTCAAAGATGGCAGCCAGCTCAGGGTTGGAGCTGATCTGAGACTGGAACTCGCTCATTAGGGGGCTCTTCTCGGCCTCTGGGATAGTAAGCAAGGCCACTACAGCCCGCATGGCAGATCGTTTGAGCTCATCCTGCTTTTCAAACTCCTGCTTTACAGAATTAGCTTTTACCTGTGGGGAAAAAAAACAAGTAATATGGCATAATTAGATGTCTGACCAATCAACTGCCATAACTACATCACAACCTGGATGTTTTTGATTACAGATCAAGTGAGATCAAAGGAGGAACTAAAATAGCTATTGATGGAAAGGATCACTAAATCTAATAAATGTAACTTTGGCCCCTATGGAAACTGCATGTGTATGTAACGTTTCCCATACACCGAAACAGCTTTATGTCTGATTTTTGTTTGCTCAGTATTTTACGTACTTTTGTGGTGCATGTTGCTCTGAGCGGCTCTACAAGTCTGTCCAACCTCTGTAACACAGCACTAGGGCACAGGCTAGATAATCTGGCCAGCATGAGGAACGTCAGCATCTGTAAGGACATAAAGTGAGCAAAAAGAAAATTAGAAACCTGACACTAGAGGCAATTTGATTCACTCATAATTTAATCAATTCAATGGCGATGCTAGGACTGGGAAATAAAAGCCCCCATTAAAATTGACCTAGCGACGTTCAGGAACCGATTCATAATTCACTGCATGTCCTTTTACTAAGAGAAGCAGATTTACTGTATTCTCGTCAACATGAATTGCTATGACAGACACTTCAATTGCATATGTAAGGGAGAGACACATCCATTGACCACAACTGTTGGTTTTGCTTTGTAGGAGCTTGTATGACAAAAAAAAAGACAAAAGTACCAAAAGTCTTTAATTATTCACTTTGAGTGTAATCTGTCTCAACAGTTCTTCAACAGATCAAATACAATAGCCATAAAACCAGCCTGAAATTAGATGCAAAATGGTGTGTAAAAATATATATTTTCAGAATGCAAACGGCTATGCATTCTAAATTCAAACAGTGTTATTGTGTAATGTATAGTGTGCAAATCCAGTATAATTTACCTTCATTTTCAGTATAACATTGTTGTGCATTTTTGGAAGCTTTGATGCTTTCAACTCAATGAGTACAAAACAACACTTTCTGAATTAGAAGATGCCGTTGTGCTGGCTTTATCCCTTCTCACCCTCTACTCTGCAGCTGAATATGCCCAACTTTTTCAAAATTCTTAAAACAGTGATGAGAGCTAAACCCTGCTGCGACAAAGCTATTAATGACTCTTTTAAAAAGTAAAAATTAAAAATTCAAGTACACCTGGTAATAAGTACATTTAAAACAAAATTGGAATATGTCGCTTGTTAATGCATTATGCATTTACGCCTTTGATGACCGCACACGGAATCTTTGTTAATCAATTCACTCTTTCATCTTCTGTGGTTGCTAAATGATCTGCATGGCAAAAAGCCTGTGTCTCATGAAAGATTCATAGAGTTGAGTCTGATGGCTTACCTTGATATCGTAATGGTCCTTAAGTCCGTCTTCAACATGGTTTAAAAATTCAAAGATGTCAAGTCTATCTAGGCAGCTGTCTAAAAGAGTGTACATGCATTCAAAAGCAGCCTTCCTGATGTCCAAACCATCGTCCACTGTGTGTTTGAATGGACCCATCTCAACCTAGAAAAAACAGGTTACACTGAGCTTTCAGGCTTTAAAATAAGCAATGAAGCAAAATGGTTTGGACCAAGATAACTGTACCTCTCGGATTAATTCCTTGCGCACTTTGGTCTCATTGTACAAATGAGGGAGTACTGTATCCAACAGGTCTCGAATAAGGGAAGGTTTGTTATGAGCTGCTGAGTTGAAGGTAACTAGAGCCACTCTTCGTACATTAAGGTCTGGATCCTCCAATGTTTTCAAGAAATCACCTACAAGCATTTAAATAAAATCGCAATAAAAAGTAATTAAAAATGTTGTCAGTTCAAAAAGTAAAGTAGAGTAAAGAGGGAAAAACAGTTCTGAGGGAGAAGATAAACTAATAACAGCACTTGCCTATGCAGTTTTTAAGAAGGGGGTCAATCGTCTGTGGGTGATCAGAAATGGTAAATTTAACAGCTGTAACTACTGAGCTCCTGGCATAAGATGATCCTAGAGACAAAGAGAAAACTTTTTATTATAAAGTGTAAAAAATTCAAGTGTAAAACTTCAATTCAACAGTGTTTTACAGATTTAAAAAGGAGAATTGGAGATTAACCTGATAAGAGATAGCCTTTTAGCCTGGGCAGAAGAGTCTCTGGGTCAATTAGTGTTAACTTCCCCAGACATTCAGCTACAACATTCCTTGTGCCTTCTTCTGTACACTCGCAGTGTTTGAGCAACAGTGCCCACACATTTTCTACATATGGTTTGAGCCCCGTCACCGAGGCAGAGCTGATGATTTCTTTCAGAGAGTGCAAAAGCAGGTACTGTCTTTTGGGTTGGCCAGAGATCTCTTGCAAGACAAAGGGTAGGTACTCCGGGAGGTTCCCCACGCTGATGCTGCCCAATGCATATGAAGCTGCCGATTTGACCTCTTCGCTGGCTGAAGAGAATGCATCCAGGATCACCGTTTTCAACTCAGGTTGACTGCTCAGATCAACATGATGACCGACTTCTCCCAGGGAAAGCAGAGCCAGTAATCGAATGGAATCTGTGGAGCGCGAGTTCTTCACATCTTGAATGAACTGTCCCACCACCGCAGGACCTTCTTTAGGACAAGCACGAGTAAGAGCAGCCACACACTTTGCAATGGAGTAGTAGGATTGCTTATGGGTGAGCGCAGCACTCTGGGCATAAACAGGACCTGTTAGCATACGTAGCAGATCCATGTAGCCCAAACTGGCTGTTCCCGTAGCTACAAGAGCCTGGAAAAATTCCAGCATGGCACTGAGAGCGCCACCCTGCAGCAAGGGTGAACGAACCAAAGCTATAAGTTCAGCCAAAATAGAGCCACTTATCTTAGACAGCGAGTCAGGGTGGACTCGTGCAAGCGTGGTGAGGAAGCTGATAGCCATCTGTGAGACATGCATATCACTTTCATTTATAAGAGGTGGTAGCTCAGCCAGTACGGCATCAATCATGGCCGGTGTGACACTATCGCTGTAGTTCTTGACCAGAATGTCCAGGGCTGCCAGTGTGCCTAGTTTCAATGCACGCTGGTTCTTGCGCAAAAAAGAGGCAAGAATGGGAACAGCTTCACCCAGAATGGGCCTTAAGTTGATCTTCAGCGGTGACCCTGCAATAAGTGTGAGAGCTTTAACAGTGGTCAGCCTTGTTATCTCGTTCTTCAGTCGCTCTAGGAAGATGTGGAGAGTGCCTGGTAGGTCCGTACCAAGGCTGTCACCAAGGTTGCAAATAATTTGGCCCATACAGGAAATAGCACGCTCTTTGACTTCCTGGTCGATATCAGCTGCCTTCAGCCTTTTAATGGTGCAAGCAAAAAGGTCAGCGATGTAGGGTGAGGCATCAAAAGCATCAGTTTGATCCAGAGGCCTAATTACTTTGACCAGCTGCTGGGTGACCAGAAGTGCTTCAGAGGTGATCTTATAAAAGGGATCACCCACACAAGCAACTACAGGAGGCACTATAGCCTGAACATGGGGGTGGAAGACTTGAGGCTGATGGTTGCACAGAATCACATACAGGCAAGACAGAGCATCGATCTTCAGGTTTGAAGAGCTTGACTTATCGTTGAGAGAAAATATGATTCCTAGATGGAAGAAATTTCACAAATGTCACTTCAAATGCTAAAAAAATTAAACATGAATAAATATGATTATCAACAAAACACTTCAAGGTTTACTCCACAGAGCTTTTAGAAATGTCACAGGTAAAATGCTGATCACACTTGTCAGAAAATTAAGCATATGGTCATGAAAGGAATGACTCTACTCGCTTCGACATGTAGTAGCCTGCCTACGGCACATACCTGGGATGAGAACTGGAATATGCTGTGTCAAGGCCCCTGGCAGCACGTTTACTAGTTCTGTCAGCATGTTGAAGCAGCACTGTCGAGTCTTAACACTTTTCTCTTTCATCTGTTTGTGCAATGCTTTCACGATCATGGACACCTACACAATGCACACAGCACAATCACACTCATAAATAAATTTAGATAATCAGGAGGCCCAAGTGTATGGAATAGTAATACTGTCTATGTTACTTAAAATATAACTAATAGGAATGTCAAAAGTATCAACTTCTGTACCAATCAGTACTGTAATTTTAACTTTTCAGCATTGCTGAGCAGATTCCTATACTAAACCAGCAGTTCTACATTAAAAAGAGCATTTCTCCACACCTGGCTTTGAAGCATAGTGAGAGGCGTTTCTCCTTGTTCCATGGCATCTGGGTCACAGAGCCAGCTCTGGGCAGGACGTGTCTGCTTGAGTAGGGACAAGTAGGCATGGAACACATCCGCCTTCACGTTTTCTTCCCGCTCTTTAAAGCGGGCAATGAGCGCTGGAGAAACAGTGCGGTAGAACTCGGGTAACATCTCATGTCGCGTGCTCACCACTGCATCCAAGCACTTTGCAGCCGCTCTCCTCACTTTCCAACTCATGTCATCATCGTCACTGTATTCATCATCACTTCCTGTTTAAATCACAAGAATTAGATGATATCAATCACAGATGCTAATTTGAAGGATCCTATCCATTTTACTTGCAATCCATAGTGTTCATATTTTATTTCATGTTATTTAGGTAGATGGGTCAGGGTATCAAAAAAATAAATAAATCTGTGAACAAAGACAGAAGACACAGCAACAAGTTTGTCCCTTGAAACTTCTGCTTCATCAACACTGAAACACAGACTTCTGAGAGAAAAACAAACGTACTTTCAAATCTGCTGCCAAACTGTACCAGCCTCCTAAGGCTACTTACAAGCTAGTGCACAGTCAGCACAATCAATTATTGAAAAGAAAACAACGAATAGGTAAGAATATGATTTATGGATGAAAACAACATTCCAAAAGGGGATGGGAATAAAAAAAACAAAACTTCAAGATCAAGTAGAGAAACAGAAGTCACGAAAGCAGCAAATGTCTCACTCAAGCTTATGTTCTGCTCCTGTCAAATTCTGAATAGCAGATAAGCGCATTTCTTCAACAATGCTTCCACATGAAATACTCCATTCCAACAATTTTAACATGCAATGCTGAGCAAATCCACATGGTGTTATGCTTCATAGGACTAATGGTTAAGAAAGAAACCATTTTCCTTCTGAGGATCCACAACCACAATCAAATAAATAGGCATGAAATGTTAGGTACATGCATTTTAGGAGGATTACAATCTCGACAATCTCCAAGATACCAAAGGAATTGTAGCAAATGTTAATGCCTGTCTGGACATTGCAGGACAATCAGTACTCCCCACACCAACATCTGAGCCAATTTCATCAGCTATGAAGGCATAGGCATTATTCAAAGCTGCTAGACCGGACCAGTAAGCGCCATTCATTCAAACAAACTGATTTCTGATGGTCTGGCAAACAGTCTCGGCAGATATCCAACTTTTCTGTCCTCATTCAATGCTTTCACTGACACTAGTGGTTTCTCCAAAAATGTGAAATAAACCCTAGTGCTGTTATTACTGTTATGCGACAAGCAGAAGCTGAACACACAGCAGAACTAAAACTGAGCTGGAAACTTACAGCTAAACCGAATCTTTTGGTTTGGAAGAGAGAAGAAATCCTTTTTTCCTTAGACAGAGTAAAAAAAGGAGCCCCGCCTCGTACCTTGATAATCTTCGTCTACACCATCAGCATCCATTGCATTTTCATCTTCATCCTCGTCATCATAATTGTAGTTAGGGTCATAGGTCAAATACTTAAGACAGATGCTGATGACTGTTGGGACATGTGGGTACACTTCCTTTGGACACCTAGGAACAGGCAATAATATATATTGAGCTTTGCTCTAAAGATAACTTCCTGATATCACAAATGACTGGATTTGTATACAAACCTCCTCACGAAAGACTCAAAAGCTTGAATGCAATATTCCCGCAGTTCATCATCATCAACATTGCAGAACTTCACCACCAATGGAATGATCTTTTCCAAGTACTCACCTGTAACATAAAACCAGCATGTTATATTTAGCATCAATACACAAAGATTAAGACAGATTTTTGAGGCTGAAATTTTTAACATCAAGCTGAATTCACTGGGAAATATAAATTGAGTTTGGAGAGTTGCAGGATAAAGGCCTTGCTGTGTTCAGCACAATCAAAGAAACAATCTTAAGATGACAAAAAGACTTAATTATAACAGTAGAGCAAGAGATAGCTACAAAACGACTCGGAGTGCATTCCACTACAGTAATCTTGTGCATCTTAATCGCAGCTGTCTTTGTTTCATCAAATGCAGCGGGTAATTGGCTGATGGGGGAACAGTGCACCACGGCAGCAAACCTAAATGACTTTTCACTTCATTTCATTTGTGCCAAATGGCCTGCCTTAGCAGCACAGCAATGAAGAAACACTGATGACAAGGTGACGGTTAATAATGGCTACACTTGAGATTGTTCTACCTGCTGTCACACAATAACATTCTGGCAATTTGTTCGGTCAAACTCCAAGGAGAGTTGCCTTCAAGCTTATACCCTCTATAATTGCACTTTGAAAGAGGAAATGCCAAAAACAAAGTTGTAAATAATTACAGATAACTTTATAATGTTTCATTACTGTATCAATTACTAAAATAGTAAATAAGTATAAATATCAGCAAATTACTAAAAGTACTAAATATTTTTGAATGATGTCAAAATCTTGCTTGGCAATGCAAAACTGATGGGGGGAGAGGGTGCACCCCTGCCTTTTACTGCTCATCAGCCTGCGCAATCATAAAGTGAAATGTAATCACGATGCAGTGTCAACGCTGGTGACCTCAATCTTCAGTGAAACATTTTCATTCATAAGAAAGGACTCCGGACTTTCATTTCAGGCAAAAGAGAACTCCAGTAAAAGACACAATGCCTGGGAAGGAGGATATCATTAGACAAATGTATTTACTAAAAAAAAAAAAAAACAGCTATTATAATAATTGTATAATTTTCATTAGAGATCTTTGAGGATGGCTGATGCTTTGCTTTAGCTCATTCCAGTGAAGGCTAAATTACAGCATCAGTGGTGAAACTAATAGCTGTATGAGAAAAATCACAGTCGATGGCTTCAATAAGTGCACACTAAAATTGCTTTCAGCACTTAAAGAGTAACTGAGATGAGGTCTTGAACCCTAAAGACATTAAGTTAACTGAGGTCTGTAACAACGGGGGAGGCTCACCGATTCTGTGGCCAGCTTGTCTGCTGATAGCAGCAATACACTGGATATAAGTGCGCGTGGTTGACATGGACTCGTTGCGTGAGAGCTCGGATAGTAAGTGCTCGATGAGGTCCACAAAGACCAGGTTTCCACAGCTCATGACCAAATGTCCCAGGGCTATGATGGTCCTCTTCCTCACTGCCAGGCGAGGGCTTGTCAGTTGAGGCAGCAGACAACTCAAAATGGAAGGGTGGAAGTTCACTAAGAGGCCTCCTTGTCTATATAAATGAACACAAAAAATATTAGACAATCAATAGAGTTGTAAAGACCAAATAATGGGTAACAATTTTTGTGATTAACCTAATTACTAGAAAGAAAACACAGCATATAACATAATATTCTAACTATTTTTTTATAGTACAGGTATTATACTTTTGCAGTATAATACCTGTACTATAAACAAGATAGTAAAAATTATCCCATATATAATATGCAGTATGGCGACATTTCACATTAGTACACAGTGCTAAAAATCAGAGATATGAAAATATGAAGAGAAAATTGGAAATATACAATGATTTAATGGAGTAACAATTCCTTTAATAAAAGTGTGTAACAACCCCTGCTACCTTACACTAAAATGTATTTGCTATATATCCGTTAGATTTAATTTAGTTTATTCAAATATTTGATTTACACAAACATTTAATAGCCAAATTTGCACTTTGTGATTTAAGTTTCTTTACCAAGTGATGTTTCATTGTTACAAGTTCATAAGTTAAGAAATTATAAATATTCAGCAAAGATCAATGCTGTTTTCCCTACACATTCATAATCATTTGTCAAAGCTGTTTAATATATGAAAGTATTTCATATAAAGTTGATGCTTAAAATTATAGTATTTCTGTACAACATAAAACTAAAATCAAACTGTTTCCCGTTTTAGCTTAAATAGACCTACTTATATTAATTTAAGAAATGGGTGATTTGTCAACTAATGGCTTTAAAGAATGACTCTGTCAACTAAGAAAATGGGGAGCAAATCAGGCATTAACAGCTTGATCACACTAGGAACTATATTGTTAAAATAAAAATAACATTGTTATTCCTATTACAGTTTCATTCTTAGTGTGAAAGGCCTTAAATCCTCATTATGGGAAAATATTGTTTAAATGGTTCTGTGTAGCTCAACTGATAAAGCGTGAACTTTAGAAATGCCACAGCTGTGGATTTAATTCCCAGGGAACACACAAGTTGGCAAAATCTCCAAGTCACTTTGAATAAAAGCATCTGCCTAATGCCTGGATGTAAATATGAATGCAAAATGCATTCACCCAAGTCTGCCATTAGTTACTGCACAACAGAGCTGAGAGTCAGCATCTAAACTGAAAGAACTTAAAGTACATTCAGATCAGTGAACTGAAGAAAAAGACTGAGAAGTGTCGCAGGGGTGATGAATGTGCACAAACGCATCTAGAAATTACTTCGCAGGAGTCCTTGTCCACTCAACAGAACAATTGGTTGAAACAAAAGCAGCAGTCATCACATGGCTCAGCTGACATACCTGCACAGCATGTCTGCCATGATGTCCAATGCTTCCAGCTGAACCGAGACATCCTCCTGCTTGGCAATGGCACTTGTAAGGCGGCCTGTTATCTTTTTGCAAACGCTAGCAGCAAGAGCAGAGCCTAAAGCGAAGAGAAACTGATTTAGCAGGCAAGAGGGCTCATGAAAATAACTAAATATAGCCATGCACGTGTGAATGAAATCTCCATCCTTTCAGCACAGAACAGAGTGGAAACAATTTTGTAATATTCTGAATCATCTGCATTAATACAAGAAGGAAAAAGATGTTTTACCACTGGAAGCTGGTGGGAGCTCTCCAATCACCGTCTTGAGGCCAATGCTGGAAATATCTCGAAGTTGCTCTTTATCTGATAACATGTTTGTACACAATGTATCAACAATCGTTTCGACCTGGTACTCCTTCACTTTGCTGACAAGTGGTCCCAAACTGCAAGAAAAACAACGATTTTTTGTATAACCTGTGAATTACTTCCCATTTATCTTTTTGCTATGCAAGGTCGTAAATGTAGATTCCTTGCAATAACATCTACTACAAAATTACTTATGTTTAGCATTCTAGTCTGTGTTATTCCAAATATGCTCAGCAAAAACTTGTTTTTCAGCAAATTAACTCACTGAAACGGAGAGATTGCAGTGACTTATTTATGCAATCCCTTCAGAACTATCAAGGGAATTAATGAAGGCCAACAACCAAGATAACTCATTGTAAAAAGCAACTATACCTCTCAATAAATCACTGTGGCATGAATCAATTTCGCATTAAAACATTTATTTAGAGGACAAATTGAAGCCAACTCATGAAGGAACCTCTGGAAATCCCAAGTAAGAGAAGCTTTCAAGGTCTAAAATAAATGAATCGCAAAATACTAACCATTTCACGGCCAGATTCTGAACTTCTCCGTTCTTGTCTTCCAGGAGCTTTAAGATCATTTTGACCACCTTCCGTTCACTATCGTCATCCAGCTTTATGGAGTCCTTTTGCAACTCGGACATCAAATCATTGGTGGCCATGAATCTGAGGGAATATACAAGGACAGTTTTCTTTCATTTACCAAAATCTTGTGTTAGCAATCATTCAACCACCAGTCTTCAATACTTCACCAGATTCCTAATTGATAAAATTCAGGTATTTAACTTTTTCCTCAACTGCAATTTCTAATTCACTCAATGGCTAGCGGTTGCTCCATTCCCAGAGGTGATCCCAATGGTCCAGACACACTGACACACTTAAAGATGGTTTCAAGTGACTAGAGCACTAACAGAATGGTTAATGTAAAGTCTCCCACAAGGCAGTAAGGTGAGAGACACCTGTATGGCAGAGCTGCTGGCATTATGTCAAAGTAAATGGGCTGACTGAAGAGTTTTCACCTTTTCATCTCACTTGTCATGGTTTGCTAAATTCATAATCCACTTCTGAGCTGAAACTGGAGTGGATTAAAATGAAATCTTGTCTTTGGGTGCCAACATCAAAGCCTCAGCACAGAACCTCAAATGTGATGTGAAAAAACCCTTCTGCATACCCTATTACGTGCCATCTCTCTCTCACACACAGTCCTAAGTGTGTCTGTTTGGCATATATTTGAAGGCATGGAATCTCTTATTCCAGCAAGCGCCTAAGTAAGAATGAATAATGCATGAGACGCACACGCTCCAACAGCAGGGCGAGCGAGGGAACGCCAGCACACACCAACAGAGGAGACCTAGAATGGTGTGTAAGCAAAACGTTCCCAGGGGGTGAAATCTTGTGAAATTCTGAAAGGTCTGAAAAAAGAACAGCAAGCAGTTTGACGTGGATGACAGGCAGGAAATACTCTGGGAATTTGATCCGATGGCTGCATTAGTATTCATTTGAGAACTCCAGTGAGATATGTGCAGAACTCTCAAACCATTAACCTCCTAGTGGCCACTGCTGAATATACTGACATCATTAAAGGGAATCCCCCAACAGCTTAAAAAAAAGAGCCCAATATATATATATTTTTTAGCAACATCAGAGCTATGGTTACAGCTATAAATTATGACTAGGCATGGGCCGGTATAAGATTCTGACGGTATGATAAACTTGGATAAAAATATCACGGTTTCACAGTATGACGGTACTGTGATTACTGCTCTACAATATATTCTTTTTAAATGTCTGGCTAAAAAACAAAACCCTTTTCCCTTGAACACAATATATTTTATTTTGAGAAACATTTTTTAATATTTTGGGACAGTAAACATGCCAGGCTAAATAATTCAAGTGAATCATTGACTTCTGCTGTCTTTATTTGTTTCAAAAACACAGATGTCTTTACAATTTACACCTAAAAAACTACAAAAAAAAATGTAAATAAAAAACTCTCACACATGCCTTAGGAACGGTATAGCAGAAAATTTTGGCAGCATGAAAACCTTGACTGTTCCATACCACGGTATAACTTGAAAACGGTTAACGTCCCATGCCTAATTATGACATCTTCCAAATCATAATGCTTTCTAATGGTTATAAACCATTTCACATTTCTGACCTTGAGAGCATTGCTGGCAAGTATTCTCAAGTCAAAGTAAATGAGGAATCTAGTAACGCAACCTTTGCATATTATGCATTCTTTTCAATGTGCATGCATATTTTTTTTAACTATTTGTATCAACTCTTCACAATAGTCAAACAGCCTGGGACTTAAAAGATTTAGAGGCTATCTTTAAACAACTGTTATATGCACAAATGCAATTGATTATTACATTAATAAAACATGGAATTATTAAAAGTATGCACGAACTGACAGACCTGTGAATATTCAAATGACAGGTGGAGTTGTTCAGAAACACTCAACCTTACACTATATAACAGCAATATCTTGAATATATTCCATGCACACATTTTACATAGTTGTAAAAAAATAAGTAATTTTTGTAGTTTATTTTTTAAATATATAACAGACGTGTACTCATGCTTACATTAGCCAACTTTTATGAACACGAGGGGAACTCATTTACTAAAAGTCCACAACGTACTGACTCGACAAATGCATGCACATTTAGGTCATGGTTTTATACAAATGGTTGTACTCGGTACAAATGATATGACAGTTCGAGTGCAGTACCAGAAAACGGCATGCTAATGCTAGCAGGCTAACCCTAGCCGCTAACTAGCTCGCTAACATTCCTACAAACACCTACACTTTTTGACAGCTTCATTTCCAGCAAGCGATGTCAAATAAATGAATTACAGACATGATTATAGGACTCGTGCACAATTGTGAACAGCAAAAATTTCAATGAAGCCCTGTACAACATGAGTTTGACATGCTAAGCTAGCCAGCTAGCCTAAACAACAACAGTCGCGCGATCCGCGGCCTAAAACTTTATGCGATCGCTTCGTTATTTTAAAGACATCCACATGTCATCACAAACCCTAAAAATAAACATGCATTTTCCCCACCACACAATCTGCACATATGCATCACGACTAACCTGAAATCCTTGTCGCTGGACGTCATTTTCTCCAAAAGATTAGAGATGTGGTACGAGGCACTCGCCATGTTTGCAGTAAGGAAAACCACTTGTGTTTATGTTTAGGGCCAGAATGATGTAGTTCGCCTCTTTTTTGGAGGTTTGAACGGGCGTGAAGTACAAGACGAATATCCAGAGTTTGTTGTGCAAGTAAGTGATCAGCAGCAGCTGCGCGGGGAACAGCAGACTCTCATGCCTTGAGTTTGGATGGGTTTGAATGGAGGTGCTGCTCGCTTCTGCAGGAGGGAGGAGCTCAGACTAGACACACTGCTGTCTATGAGAAGACAGAGTTCTAGTGAGGCTGTCGCAAAAATCTGGTTAGCTGCCTGCTTTGATAACATAAGCACATTTGGGCATCGTGTTTGTGTAATAACAGGTAATAGTGATATCCTATTACTATTATTTTGTTATACTCAAATTGCTTAGCATGCTTCTTTAATGTTTTGTGCTCACAATTACTTTTGTTTTTATTTTACACTTCCAGTATATCCATGTTCTCTTATCCATGATGCTAAATCACAAAATTCTAGAGGTAGGTAAATTAGTCAGAATTTATGCATGCGTTTTTCTTTTCCAGTTCCCCCATATGCTATTGCTTCTGGTGCAATCCCTGATTGTGTTATACCTTTAGTCAAATCTGGCCCTAAAGGTTCTTTAGATTGTTTTATTTTTGCCAACACACCTTTTTGTTGACCAAAGTCTTCTAAGTTCTATGTAAAACAAAGATATTCACTTAGTTATTAATAGTTCTTGGATCTCTTTACATGCTTGCATAGACTTTTGGAATGATATATTTGGTGACATAGATTGGGAACAGTTTTGGCTTCTTCGGAAAAAAAAAACTGAATAAAGCTGTCAGAGTCTCAATCAAAATCATTCATAATTGCTTCACAATAAATACCAAACTAGCTAAATTTAATAACAATATTTCTCCTAAATGCTCATTTTGTACTCAATATAACGAAACACTAAATAATTTATTTTGGGAGTGTACTTACTGTAAAATGTTTTGGGTTGACCTTTTTCAATTTCATTAAAAAAAATCTTCTTTCCAAACATTTGTATATCCCCCAAAATTGTATTCTTTGGTTACTCTCTGAATTTAGAACTTTCTTATTGTACATTTGTTATTAATTTATTATAGTAAATTTTCAAAGCAACACCCATTTTTATTTTCAGAAAGGATTTTGATTTATATGTGATCTCCTTAAAAGACTCTAATAATTATATTGCATGTAAAACTCTTTCTGCTCCGGTTTCCCACACAGTCCAAAGACATGTAGTAATGGTGAATTGGGTACCCTAAATTGTCCACAGCGTAAGTGTGTGTGGATGTTTCCCAGTGATGGGTTGCAACTGGAAGGGCATCTGCTGCGTAAAACATATGCTGGATAAGTTGGTGGTTCATTTCGCTGTGGCGACCCCAGATTAGTAAAGGGACTAAGCCGAAAAGAATTGAATGAAAAAAAAACTATTTCTTAGTGTAAATCATTTAAACTTGTTTAATTTGCTGAACCTTTATTTATGTAACCTTTTTGTTTTGATCTTTTGTTCATTTTGTATCTCTGTAAATGTTCTTACTTGCATAAAAAATGATCAGTATATTAGACATTTGGCAAGGGGTTTTGATTTGTTGTTAAATTAAAAAAATCTGACTTAACTTATGAAATATATACCCATAAAGATATACCCAGATTTGTTTGTAATTTGTTTTGTATTGACTAGAATAGATAGGATAACGTATTTACACCCATCGGCCACTTTTTTAGCTACAACCTGCCAGCCTTGACTAGAAAGGAAAGAACAGCGTGTCTCTGATTGGGCGCTTTACTGGGTGCACCTAGTTGGTGTGGGTGGGTGTGAAAATCCCAGTAGATCTGCAATAAATCAGAAATGAACTGTTAAATCGAACATTTTTTAATCGTATGTGGTAAGCTAATTGTGTTAAACAATATTTTTTTCTCTATTTAAATATGGATTTTAGTCACTACTTCAACTGTGGACCCATTCTGACAATACGAATCAGTAATGAGGGGTCGCTTGATGACTAGGTACTCCAAAAAGCTTGCAAATGATATATTGTCTGGAACTAGTGACACATGAAATAAATGGCTGTCTATTATTTCGTTTCAATCAATGAGATGACCTGCTCCATGAAAGAGAGACAGAAAAGAAGAACTAGCAATTATCCTTTCCTCTGTACTCGCCGGTGCAGGTTTGACTTTTAGACCAACTGTTAGGTGAGTTCTTTATGATACATTCATCCTGTCCTTTGATGTGTCTTCATTCAAAGTCACTGTTCAAAGCCTACCCTGCACATCTGCGTTATTTATTCCTCGAAACACTCTTAGGAAGGTCATGAAATAGGGAGGAACCGATTCATGAGATTGTCATGGTTTTGTTCTATACCCATACATTATTCTTCTTTGCACTTATTTTATTTTATATAAATGCCCTTCTGCAGCATACACCAAAAAAACTGGTGTTAATTTTTTAATGTTTATTAAATTAATATAAGTAATTTTGACTTACATTACATTAAACTTAATACTTAACACATTAGACTTAAAACAGTTCCCACGACTTAAAAAAATGAGTTGAAGCATATTTATTTTATATGAATTAAACTTAATTAAATTATTTTAAGTTAAATTAACATAAAAACAAGTTGCCATGATTTATTATGTATTTTTTCATATAAACTCATATTTCATGTTACATAGATAACAATCTTGTAACTTTTCTTTCTTTTTTTTTTTAAATAAGGTATTTATTGATTTTTTAAGCAAACAAACAAGTGAACAAAACATGGGGGAGAAAAAAAAATATATAGTTAAAGGGACAAAAAAAGCTGTCAATAAAATTAGATATTGCATATTCATGCTCCACAAACCTTCCCAAGATCTGACCTTGTTAAATCAACCCTCTGATTAGTATGGAGGTTATGTTTAAACTCATATGTAACAAGAATGGATCCCACCTCTCATAAAAATAAAACATCTTTGCCATGTAAGACAAAAGTTAAGTAGTCCAGTGGTACATATTCAAGCATTACCCTCTGCCATAAAGACTTTGTAGGAGTTTTGTCCGTTATCCAGTTCAGGAGTTCTTGCACAAAATGTCAGGAACTTGCAAAGTGTTTTTTTATGTTTGTTCAGATTAATCTCGTCGTATATACCAAGCAGCATATGCTTAGGGTCACAACCAATATTAACAGATAATATACCGTTAATTTCTTGTTCGATCATGGCCCAGAACTTTTGAATTTCCCTGCAAAACCAGAAACAATGAACGAGGTCTCCTTCCTCCTACATTTCAGACACATTGGTGACAACTCCTCTTTAAACTTGTGCCTCCGTGAAGGAGAGATGTGAGCTCGATGTAGAATTTTCAGTTGCGTTTCTTTTACCCTGTTACATACACTTAGGGACAATGCATTTTTCCAAGCTTCCTCCCATTGATCATCTGTGATCTGTATATCAAGGGTCCCTTCCCAAGTCTCTTTCAAGGAGTCCGTATCTTGTAACTTTTCTGAACAAGATATTTTTTAAATCATCTTATTTTTTTTCTGTCCAACATTTAACTGCTGATAATATAGTTTTTTCAAGCTTTGTGTTGGATTTCTTTGTATATATTTAGCACTTGCAAGACATTCATCTCTTACATTAGTGTAAAGATGGCTAATGTCATACAGAGATATGTTTCTCTGATACATACAGTATTTGCGTGACATCTTTGCAGATGATGCATTTTCTGACCCACTCTCACAGTCCTACAATATGCATTCAGCATTGCTGTGTCTTTTCTAATTTGTCTCTGAGATCGAATAGTGTATGGTTAGATGCACTACACATTGTTTTTGACTCAGTTGGAGACAGTAGGTCAAATATAATTAGGATTACAGGCATCGCACTGTTGGCGGTGCAGAGCTCGGTCATGCAGCGAAATATACCCTTGCACCTCAATGTGTACACAAAAAGCACAGAATAATTGAAGATAAAAGCATGTAGAAGCAGTGTAAGTATTTATATGATATATAATAATATATAGTTTAACGCTTACACTGAATAAAGTGAAATTATAAAGATAAATTATATAATACATTTCCTTTCATTTCATGCTTGTCATTCTGTTGTTTTATAATTTTTTTTGAAGCACAACTGCAAATCAATTTACCATGAAATCAGTTACGATTTCTCAGAATACCATCAACAGCTGTGTGGAAAATAGCTCTTGGACGGACACCAGGTGGCAAAGGCATTGAAAGGAAATAAAAAAAGAAGATAGCAAGTGTGAGTCTGCATGCTAAAGCACTGATGAAAGACGAAATAAAGCTGTTTCATTCTAGGCTCATTAAGTAAGTGAGTTTCTTTTTCCATTTCTTTCAAACAGCACATAAATTGAGCTTTTAAACATGTCAGTGATACATCATTATTATGCTGAAAGGTGAATTCAGTGAGAAACCTGCCACATTGAGATTCTGATTTTAAAATTGGTATTTAAATTCATTCATTTTCCTTCGGCTTAGTCCCTTTATTATTCAGGGGTCACCACAGCGGAATGAACTGACAACTTATCCAGCATATGTTTTACACAGCTGATGTCCTTCCAGCTGCAACCCAGTACTGGGAATCATCCATACACACTCATTCACACACATACACTACGGCCAATATAGTTTATTCAATTCATCTAAAGAGCATGTCTTTGGACTTGTGGGGGAAACCGGAGCACCCGGAGGAAACCTACACGAACACGGGGAGAACATGCAAACTCCACACAGAAATGCCAGCCGACCTAGCCGGGTCTCAAACCAGAGACCTTCTTGCTGTGAGGTGACAGTGCTAACCACTGAGCCACCGTGTCGCCCCAGTTTTTGCATTTATATTTATGTGTGAGTGTTTAAATGGATACCTCACCCCAAAATATAAATTTACTCACCCTCATGTGGTTCTTTATTCTCTTTAACACAAAATACGTTATTTTGAAGAAAGGTCAAAACCGGAAAACATTGTCCTCTCTAGTGGGAAAACAAATATGAAAGTCAGTGGTGATAGGACTAAATGATGTCAGAATTTTCAGTTTTGCGTGAACTATCCCTTTAAGAGATTCACCATGGCATAGAATGATGTCTTGCAGTGGGACCTCCAGTAGGTGTCATGAAAGTGGGATTATGAGCATGTTTGTGGGTTTTACAAAGAGTGAAATGATAGAGTGAGACCTCCTGTCATTGCAGAGAAAAATCTCCGTGCGCTGAAATAAATCTTGATTCTATTGCCTAAGATTATCCAAGGCTTTTTCAGGAAAAAAATGATGTCCCAATTATGTTACCTCATAGAGGCACTGATGTGTGATGGAAGCAGAAAAGCATGCATGTAGCTCTCCAATAATGGCTTGCCTCCTTCTGTAGGCATTAATGCTCAGATGCTCCAAGCAAAACAGGGGCAAGGAGAAGAAAAGACTGTTGTGGCCTCATTTCCATGCTTGTGTGTTCAAAGTTTCTAATGTGGCATAAAATGTATTGTGTAAAGCAAATATTCATTCATTCATTCATTGATTTTCTTTCGGTTTTATTCATCAGGGGTCGCCACAGCGGAATAAACCGCTAACTTATCCAGCAACTCCACACAGAAATGCCAACTGGCCCAGCCGGCACTCGAACCAGTGACCTTTTTGCTGTGAGGCAACAGTGCTAACCACTGAGCCACTGTGTCGCCCCTAAAGCGAATATATTTATGAAAAATATGATTTCTGTCATGTATGCTTATAATAAAATGTCATAGTCAGTCCTGTACTGATGGATTTCTTTTTGAAACAGGAAGTTGAAATGAGAATATCCAATAAGCACACTCAACAGTGATTGTAAGTCTTAATGGTAAGTTTTTCTTTTCTTTTGCCAAAAATAAATAAATAAATAAAATATTATTTTTAACCACAGTTTATAGAAAACACCTGCTAAATTGTCGGTTTAACTCGGTTTAATACAAATGAATTATGAATTCAATTATGAATTATGAACACAAATGAATTATTTTAAATAATTATAATTTGCCCTTGTTCTTCTAACAACTATAGGTTATTCTGTGATTTCTTCAAGTCTTAAAAACAATTTTTTTAATGCTCTTTATCAGATATCATCAAAGCTGCCACTTATGGTCTAAATGCCACAAAAATTCAGTTTCTTAATATAAAAAATGAAGGTTAGATCAGTTATTGGTTAAATTAGGTTAATTGCAATTTGAGGCTCAACAATCCTTCAATTATATAGACAGCAAAGCGCCCGTGGATCTGAATGACAACAAGGTTGAATTGGCATAAGGGGAGTTAAGGGGAGTTTAATGATGCAGCTTCTGTTTACAGTGAGCCCAAGGGAGCCATAATCGATTATAAAGTTGTAAATGCCCTTTCCTTTCCTTTTCATCATTAAAACAGTAGCCAGTATTGTCCTACCTACAGCATTCACCAGCTCCCCTTATCTGCAAGTCCAATCGCTTTCTCAAACTTTTGGCCCAATCTTCTGCTACACGCAGTCTGGAAATAACAAATGACCTCTTGTTTTAAAACGGCTGTGGTCTTTGGACCATTAATGACTTATTGAATTGAGATAATTACCTTATACTCCAGCAATAACCACCCCTTGTTGCACTTAACGTTAAAAAATACAATTCATTTCCTGGCCCTCATTCAACATAGATTGCTAGTCAAGTACCAGATGCTTTAACCTGGAAATAAACAATGGATAGAAAGCATAGACTATGCTGCATGTCAGACGTGAATACATGGTAATGGCAAATACGTTTTTGCTTAATGTAAAGAGCCTCAAGGCAAAGTCTCAGTAGAGCACTTCTTAACTAGAGGCTCCTATATTACCTTCTATTTCATCGTCACCATCTCAAAAAAGTATGGATACCTGTGAAATAGTAGAACAACTTGTTTCATCATCCACTATCATATTTTATTGAATGTGAAGAGTGTAAATTCCTACAGAGGAGGATACTGAAATTCTAGTTTTTATTTTCATCATTCTTTTGTGGAACTATTCATTTAAGCCAGGATAAAGAGATAATAGATCCAACTTACTACACACTACATTTGTCAGATGTTTCACTGCAGCTAAAAGAAAGATAGATAGACGGATGAAGAAACACGAGGAGAGAGAAACTATTCACGCAGTGTTGTAAAGAAAGGTCAGTTTTCTTCTACATTTTCAAGTGAAAATACACCCAGCATCAGGCTTAAAACAGACACCATGTTGCTTCTGAATGCTGTTTAGTCAAGCTATTTCATAACCATGTCTGATTTGCTACCATTATACCATAGAAGTCAATATTACAACAACAACAACAACAACAACAACAGTCAAACTGATATATGACTCTGACCTGGCTGAATTTTTTTCACCCATGCCTATACAGCTGAGTGTGTCCTCAGTGTTTGACCCAACACTACGTACTTGACAGCCTCTCGATTTCTGATTGGTCAACAGCGTCTGCATCAAATGCGTTGGACATATATACAAGGTCATGTATTCTTAGCCACACCATTTCTCCTCCATCATCCTCGTTCAGCCTGTCAATCACAATGTCCAATCTAGCTCTTTATCACCGCTGCTCTCTTTAGGGCTTCTCTCTCTCCCTGCCTCCTAATTCACAGTGAGAAATAGCTCAGATCCCTCATGGGAGGTTGCCCGCAGGAACGAGTACTACTATATAGGTGTATGAGTGTGTGGCCTCATTGCAGACGTGCTCTCTGATTAATCAATGCCGTAAACACAGAGTACAGCCCAAAGGCTCCCAAAGGGGGTGTAATGCAAGATATAAAGCACCTTCCGTTGCAACCTCTTTGACCTCACCACCTGCTTGGAGACCTCAGGTTGATGGAGAACGTATGCATGTCACTGATTTGCAGTCTTCAACATGCATAGAACCCCAAGATACCTAAATAAACACAGATCTTGAAAGAGTTTACAATTTATCAGCTGCACGACATGCTATGGAGGGAGAAAGCCAGCACATTCGCGGAGGAAGATGTGTTTCTCTAAGCATTCACAGTTGCTGTCAACCCAATTTTGATGGTTCATTCTTAATTAAATTTGATTCACCTCATTCAAACGCTCCAGCTATGCTGCCGGTGTGGAACAAACAGGTCATATTCCTTATTCAGTGTTTCTCACTCCCTCTTTCTTCCAAATATGTACAATTATTCCTCAGTTGGCTATAAAAAAGAGATTAAAAATAATAATGGCACCGATTTTTATTGGCCTTCCTGATTTTTTTTTATTTTGCATAATGCAATCCTCAATTTGACTGGTCAAACAGCACCCCTAGAATGGTCTTCTGCAGGTTACATATATTTTTCTTAGCAAGACATTGAATCCTTTATTCAAAGGATTAGTACAAAGCAATAATTCATTAGGGAAAAACATCAGGGATCATCTTTGGTCCGATACCAAACGGCAGACTGCAATTATGCTCTTGCAGGTTTACAAAGGCTGCCGCATGTGTGTCCATGTCTTTTAAGTCCACAAGACTGCAGGGTGTCCCATTCATCATTTTAGCTTTTAGGAGGATCTCCGCAGCACACTTTTACACAATAGTCAACGCTATGTTACATCACAAAATTGGACTCTCAGGAAGTCTGTGAGGGTTTAATGTGCCCTTTAGTAGTGGGCCTTTATGAGCAAGCAACTGACTGCTTCAGAAATCATATACTGTATTTATATAGTGGACAGAAAATAGCCTTTTGAGATTTTAATTTCCATGCCCCCCCAAAAATGTCCTATAAATTGATGTCCAAACAGGACATACTTTTTTTTTCTTCAAGTTTTAGTTGAAAATGAGGTTAGCCTTTATGTCATGCTATAAACAGAAGTGATAGAAAAGTATGTTCCCCGTAATTCAACTTGACATTGTCTTGTCCTTTGCAGCAGATTTTGGCCTTGCCTAATTAGACTCATTCTTGGCCAACCCACTCATGTTCTAAACACATTTAGCTAATTAAAGAACTTAATCTAATTCATATATGATTAACCAAGCACCCAATGAAGCCCCAATGTTGACGGCAAGACCTCAGAGAAATGTTTTTTTAAACCTGAGGATTTAATTGGGATTGAAATTTAAGACCACAAGCCATATGTGATTATAATATAGTCCATAATTTTGCCTTTAGTGTCTCAAAACTAATATCTCTGTTGGCTAACAGCTGTTTGAGGTTGAAATATACAGTTTGTTTAAGTTCAATGGAAATGCAATGGATATTTATTCTTGTGAGAGGATGTTAATGAAAAAAGCCCAGTAAAATCTTTAACAATGCAACGCTAGCATTGAACAATTCAGTTTCACTTACATTAAGTTGTAAAGGAGGATCTGTTTGTCACAGGGACACAAACAAGTGTTCTGTATTCAGGTGGTCTTCTGAGAATTGACGTTTGTAGTGCTTGCATAACAATCGTGTCTTATTAAAAGTGCTCTCTCTGCATTCCTTACTTGGTAAAACAACACATACTCACACAAAGTCACACAGAGCATGCAAAGGATCCACAAAGTATTCATCTGTGAAGGAAATCAAAGAATTTTTTGTGAACAATCATTTCTAGAATGAGCACTATTGAGTCTGATATACTTATAATTGTGATAGAGCTTATAAAGGTCATAAAAGAATATAATTTAATATAAAGAGCCATTTAAAACTAAACATGAGAAGCTAAAATGATAAATGCATTGATAATTGAACAAGAAATGTATTCTTGCTTGATAAGGATTCTTTGCCTGAATGTTTTCAAATGGTCAAACGAGTCTTTCTGAAGACATTTACTAAAACTGTAACACTGCTTTTCTTCCTATTTTTCAAGAATTGTTCATTCTGTGAATGTCAGGACTTCTTTCAGAGGTTGTGCTGGTACATTTATTGATCTACTATTCTAACAATTCAAATGCTTGGAGCTTTTGTGGGCTTTACTGTCTTGTGCTTTTCAACACAGAAGAAAACATCGCAAAGACTCCCGAATCTGAACTTTTGAATTTCTTATGAAAACTTATGATGATTTATCGAACATTCTTTTTCTTTGAATAATGAAAGCGTATTTGAACTGGGGCTTCAAAAACGACAGAACATCAAGATGAATGTGCCATACAAGTGTCCATATGACTTGTACCATAACTTACGTTTGTGTGGCAAACAAATCTCAATTTTAATCATTATAACTAAAGCCATAGAATTTCTTACTTAGCTCAACGATTCAGTGATTTTTATTATATCCATATATTTGCTTTATTTTATTTTATTTTATTTTATTTTATTTTATTTTATTTTATTTTATTTTATTTTATTTTATTTCATTTTATTTTATTTTATTTTATTTTATTATTTTATTTTATTTTATTTTATTTGAGAATTCCTGTTCTGATGTTTTTATATGTTTAGGTGTTAAAAAGACATGATTCATTTTAATGGAAAAGACAGATCAGCGCATTGTCTTAAATCTCTCATTTTGTGTTGCCGAAAAGAAATGAAGTCATTATGTCAGGTTTGGTATGAAACAAGGGTGAGTAAATAATGACAGAATTTCTTTTTGAGGTGATTTCATCCTACCAAACATGATTCATAATGGAGCACTCATTAATGCATTTAAGACCTTGGGGAAAATTGCTTTGAGCCATCACTGACAGCACATTTAAAACTTTCAGAGGTTAAAGTGTACAATGATGTCATGAGTTGTCATGATGCGTTTGGATTAGTGGCTGACTCTGCAGTGGATTTTGCTCGGCCTTACAGCAGAACACAGCACAAAACCCTGCTGTGCCTTCAACAGCACACAGTCGCTGCTAGTTGTCATTTTGATTCAGTGCGCATCAGGATAGTTGACAAGCCTTGGACTGGGAAGCCAAATAAAGATAAAATTATTGCCGGCCGTCTTTTGACACAGCAGACGACACGTGACAAGCGCGGGGTCTCTTAGGGACTGTTCTCTGCACTCCAGCAGTGCAAGACAAGAGGGAAAATACTATTGACTATTTCACATATCCTTGTGAACATGTTGACAGACGTACTCTCCTTACACATATGCTACAGTGTTTGAATGTCTTTCTAAATACCAAATATCATCATTTATATAAGAAATTTCACTTTAATGGCCATTGTGTGCACAGTTTGTATAAAAAATAGAGTCTGTAGCCTGTAGACTAATTTTTAATTATTTTTGTCATGCCAAAAAAAAGATTTCTGTACTGTAACATTAATGTGTCTTGAAAAGAAAAGGGGTTATTTAAAACTGTAGTCTTACAAAATCAGACCAAGGCAAGGCAAGGCAAGTTTATTTATATAGCACATTTCATACACAGTGGCAATTCAAGGTGCTTTACATAAACAGAAATAAAATTGAAGTATAAGAAAATAAAAATAAATAATAAAAAAACAGATAAAAATAAAATGTGTTAAAACAAGTTATAAAAGAAGGAAAAAGAAAAGAAAGACATGGTCTGCAAGCAAAAATTCTTAAAAATCAACAATATTATTGTAATTTTAATTAGATGTTCTATCAAAACGATGCCATGACTGCAATGCTTGTGGAAACAGATCCATGTCACTATAAACAGATGCTTTCTTTACTTTCTTGTCTTTGATTTTCTCGATTTCTCTTGTGCTTATTTTGTTATTGAGAGGAAAGTGCAGCGCATATTTACATTTGAATCTAAATGTCACTTTCAATAGCTTGCATTGCATATAAATGTTTTGTTTATTACCTATCGCTGCAGAGAATTCCCAACATCTTTTTTACTCCTCAAAGAATTTATTTGTGAGTTTATTGGCACGCTGAATTATTTTCAGTCTTTTATTCGTTATAAGACTAGTGCCACTAATGACAAGGGTTTCTACACATTGCCGCTTGATGTTTCACTTAGATTTCCACTTATTTTTGAATGGGTCTACGCTATAAACCCACCATAAACGAAGCTTCACCTTGATAGAAAGTGCTATACAGACAGCTCAAGATGGAACCTGTTTGCTAGGGCAGAAGACGTCCTCAAGCATCTTTGCTTTTGTTCCTACTCAAGCAGAAATGGCGTATGATGCGTAGACGTCTTCAAGGAGCTGCGATATTGTTCATAAAACACTCCAAGGACCATCACAGAAAGTCAATAGCCTCGTCTAGTCATAGTGATCCTGACATTCTTTTAAATATTTTGTTCATTTCTCCCTAAGCAATTCCGCGCATATCCCTTTTGTTGTTTTTTTTCCCTGCTTTCTCTCGATTTTCTCCTTGGCTTCATCTTGGCTTTTTAGTTTCCTTTCCTTAGCAGCTTATTGGCTGCTTAGAGGAAGTACACAGCCACTGGATTTTTATTTGGCCATGCATACAAGAAGTGTAATGGGCACTAAAGCACAATGATTGAAGCAGAAATCATATTGCCTTTGATTGCCCCGTGAGACTTGAAGCGCTGCCATGAGGCTGTGAATTACATCGTACACCGGCAGACGTGGTGCGCAAAGCTTTCTCAGCAGCAGTGGGAGCCAGTCTCTTCTGCAAGACCTGCATGCAAATGTGCAGTTTTGGGTACCTCCTCGGGAGCAAAGAAATTCACTTTTTCCGTCTGTCTATTCACCACCTCTCCTGTATTCTTTATTTATGCTCCCTCGCTTTAGACTCCATCTGCTCAACTCTACAGACATACAGTACAGAGAGCTTCACCCAGGTGGTGCCAACTGCTATCTCCAGTACTGCTGAGACTGAAAAGGAATTCAGCTCAAGGCATGCTGGGTGTGTATTTAGAGTTGGATATAACTGTGTGCCCTGCCTGAAAGGTCAATTCATGAGTCACAGTTGGTTGAATGACTGTTATTAGCATTGACGGTTAAGAGCGGTAATGGCGGTTCCCTTGTCTTTCGATTACACCTTCAAATGAGGCAGTCCATCACTGCGGTATATATGCAAGCATGCCAGGGGACATCACTTAGACAAGATGTCAGGATCAGTGCCTGCTGATTGTTATTTCATAACAAGCGCATGATAATTACAGAGAATTCTAATCTTTGTTAAACCTCGTCAATTATGTACAAGCAGAGTTGAATGGTGAAAGTTTATTTTAAAACGCACGCTTCCAGAAGCGTCGACTCCTCATTTTTGTCTGAAACAACAGCTCTGCCATATTGCTTGGTAATTTATCACATCAAAGTCTCTCAGAAACATGTTTGCTTTAATATCCATCAAAGTGTGACAATAATTGTGTTGCTGTCTTCCTCTGCGGTTAAATGAAAGTGCGTTATGGACAAAGTAGATGACACGTTCAATTGCCTGGAAGGTAAATGCTGGAGTGTTTGGACCATGATGGAAAAACTGTGAAATGTTTGCAAGTTTTTCGGAAATTGTTATTCCCGAAGAGTCCGTGCAACTGAAGATCAAGAAACATTGTTCAATTGTGAAGCTGTTTCTAAAGAGCACAGATTTCCTTTGCAGTCATAGCTTTCTCATTATTATTTCTCTAATTTAAAATGGCAGTTTAAAGGCTTCTTAAATTCAATACATTAAATTGTATCTTGTTATTGAAGTGTTCCTCTTTGAGGAATAGGTTTTTGGGGTTTTGTCCCAATCAATAATGAAATCTGGTTTTACTAAAAGACTAAATGGGTCAAATAAGTGCTAATCTTATTGTCACCAACATATAAAAGCTCACAAAGTGCCACATTTAGCATCATGCCTCATTAACAGAACACATTTGCAGCAACTAATTAATCTAAACATTTCAGAGCACTTGTTAATGAAATGCTAGGTGGAAATCTCTAGTTTAAATTTTAATGAACAATCTATTTCATTTCAAGCCATCCATATGTTTTGTATGCTTACATTACATTCACAAAATGTCATGGATTTTTTTTGTGGAAATCTATGATGGTCTTTTCTGATCACGGCACGGTGGTTCAGTGGTCAGCAATGCTGCTTCACAGCGAGGTTTCTTGTTCGAGTTTCTTTGTGGAGTTTGTGTGGGTTTTCCTCTGGGTGCTCTGGTTTCCCCCACAGTCCAAAGACATGCACTATAGGTCTGTAAATTGTCAGTAGTGTATGAGTGAATGTCTGTATGGGTGTTTACCAATAGTGGGTTGCGGCTGGAAGGGCATCTGCTGCGTAAAGCATATAATGGAATAGTTGGCTGTTTATTCTGCTATGGCGACCTCTAAAACTGAAACTAAGCGAAGGAAAATGAATGAATGTTCGTTGTACATATGAATGCCAAAGGATGAAAACATTACAGAGAGCAACAGTTTTCATTTCCACTCTTCATAACTAAAACTATGTCAAATGCTGTTATGTTATAATCAGGACTTGAGCTGTTTTCACCTTCAAAACAAATTGTACAGCTGTATATTTTTGCTAACGCGCCCTTGAAAGTTCAAATGACTGACTATTGAAACTCAGTTGACTCTGAGTGTTTATACTAAATAAAAAAAACAATCTGGTTGAACACAAGACCAAGATGGTTTCCTGAAAAAACACAGTGACAGACGAGTCTTCGCATTGATCCCATGGGCCAGCCTGATCACCTGCCAGTGACCTACGTACTCACGCATGCAGTTCTCCACGATGGACGTCCAGTGTTCTCCATTCTCCAGCACCTAGACTGCAGCTCTGCACAGAAGGTCATGCCCAACTGAGCCTGCGTTCTCTCTAGGGTTTTTCCTTCACTTCCGACAATTGGTGAAGTTTGTTCCTCGCCAATGTCGCCACTGGCCTGCTTGGTTTAGGACTTGTGGATCTATGCATTGATGGATGTGCTCTTCAATGTTTGGACTTTCAGCAGTGAAATTTAAACCGCACTGAACTGATATTCAACTTCGACAGTTTCAGTTTACTAGAACTTCTCTGTTAAGCTGCTTTGACACAAATACTTTGTTAAAGTGCTACATAAATAAACATGAATTGAATTGAACGAGTTTGCAACTACTTGTAAAAGAAATTAAAACTGCACAAGCTCAAACTTTTTAGACCCCTGTATTTAGCATCCCTCAATTGCGATTGAATTGACAAATGTGCATCTTATTATCAACAGTTTTCAAAGACCTGAGTCACAACACAGCAATTTATATGGAGCCTTGAGGCGCCATGTGCTTAACAACCGTAGGAACTATTAGGAACATCAAGCTGGGCCTACACTTGAATATTTCATCTCCAAGCAGGATCCCTCCCAAGCGTAATATCACACTATCCACACTACTGCCCGGCCTCTAACATCTTTAGCTCCACACCCACCAGTAAAACCATTAGGCCGCTGAGTAGGGGCATTGCATTCCCTCAAGCTAACCCCACATCCCCCTCCACTTCCTGTCGGCTGTATCATCTCAGAGGCTGACGTGCTACTCGGTATGCAGCCCGAGGGACGAATGGATGGATGGATGGCAAAACAGAAGGGTGGAAGAAAGGCTTCAGAATGAAGATGAGCTCTACCCGACTCGACTCATTACAGCCTGGCCTTGCCCCGTAGTGTTCGCTCCAGTGCGTGTGAAGCCGCCAGGGCACCCCTTTGGATGGATGGACAGGGAGCAGGAGGGGGAGGGAACACATAAGGAAAAAAAAAAAAACAGCAGAGGCTGAGGAAAGTAGGCCGATGATGATGTGTCACAATGCCCACTAAGAAGCAGCGTCACCTAACCTACATTCATCAGGATGTTTTTTTTTTTCCTTTGTGTGTTGGATGTGTACACGCTGGCAGAAACATGCAGTGCCATATTGCTTTATACCAGCAGTATTGGAGACCACCAACACAGACAGCAACCTGCTGTTTAGGGCAGTAAGGTTAACAACAAGGAGTGCTCCCTAAAGAGGAATTGAAAAATGTTCTGTTTTTCTGTAAAAAAAGAAAAGAAAAGAGTCAAAACAAATGTAACAGTTCATGTTTTTCCAATGTTTGCTCCTCCAGTCCTAGTGAAGCAAAAATAAATAACAGCAGATGTGACTGGGATCCGAAGTGACGCTTTGCTCGTATTTATACAGCTAAGATTTTTTATTCAAATATTTAACTGATTATACTGATCTGAAATATTTATGTATCTGTTTATGTGCATGTATTTATCTCCGAATCTAGAAACATCTATAGAAAACCGCTGCGAGGCTGACAATGTTACATAAGCAGATGTAATTAAATTACAAGCTCACTGAAATAAACGGTTAATTAAAGTTTGAGTTCAGCACATTAGGCTCTTGAAACCCACTCACCAAGAGATAGTGAAAGGTTGAAATGGTAAACTGCTGCAAAATTAATGTAGGTGGGCTGCTGCTTGCTTGCTGCATGCAGTGACCAACAATTAGGTAGAAAAATACAGCAGCTTTTAAAATTACGAATTTGGCTGCTTTACATACGTAGGGATCTAAAATGTAGATAGAATAATTTCTTAATTAGTAACAGCATCACAATGAAGTCATGTGCATGTGTTGTTAAACATGCAATATAATGAATTGCTAAAACCATTCACCTATTTTACATCAAGCCAAATACACATCAAAAAGCCCTCCATGAAATGTACTATGGCTTAACTGTGCCAGAAATCTGGAAAATGCTGTCTTCGAAGGATGCATTCCAAGGTAGGATGGCATCAAAGAATGCTAATCCAGTTTTTCTTCCTGTCTCCTGAGATTCCTTCATCTGATTGATTTTTTTGAAGGCAGCATAGATTTATCCTTTTCTTCCTTTGATATCCCACAATCCTTTGAGTTCCATTCCTGACAGTTGAGCTAAAAAAATAAAAATAAAGAAGACATCTGAAACTTGGTCATTTTGTGTTTAAAAGTACATTTTTGACTAACATTTTCCACTTACGATGTCATTTCTTGTGAGTGGTTAGTATTGTGAATATACACTTAAATCCAAAGCTTTTTCTGTTTGGTTGTAGGTCGTTAAACTGTTATGCTTTCTTATAAGTCTGTAATAAATTAGTTTTGTCTTTGCATACAATTTGTATGCATCCAAAGTCAGCCTGATAGGATAGAGAGGCAACAAGTCAGCTGCCAATGCTTTTGGATACAGCCCTCAATTAAAAGGTGAAAATATATTCCCCTTATTATTTGCACAACCAGTGAGAACCATTTACACAGAAACTTTCATTCATTCATTTATAGTCACTTTATTAATCCAGGGTCGCCACAGCGGAATGAACCGCCAACTTATCCAGCATGTGTTTTATGCAGCTGATGCCCTTCCAGCTGGAACCCATCTCTGAGAAACATCTATACACACTCATTCACATTCATACACTGTTTATGACAATTTAGCCTACCCAATTCAGCTTGTGGGGGAAACCTACGCGACCATGGGGAGAACATGCACACTCCACACAGTCACAGAAATGCCAACTGACGCAGCCGAGGCTCGAACCAGCGACCTTCTTGCTGTTCTTGCTGTGAGACAAATATGCTACCCACTAAGCCACCATGGCACCCTACGTTTGAGTAACTTTTGTGCAAAAGTTTTATTTTGAGTGTAAAAATAACAAGCAGTGCAGAGAAGTACATTCATTAATTTTCTTTTCGGCTAAGTCCCTTTATTAGTCAGGGGTCACCACAGCGGAATGAACCGCCAACTTATCCATCATCTGTTTTACGCAGTGGATGCACCTCCAGCTGCAACCCATCACTGGGAAACAACCATATACTCTTGCCTTCACACACATACACTACAACCAATTTAGCTTATTCAATTCACCTATGACCTATGTCTTTGGACTGTGGGGGAAACCAGAGCACCCATAGGAAGCTTATACAAACAAGGGGAGAACATGCAAACTGACCCGGGGCTCGAACCAGCAACCTTCTTGCTGTGAGGCGATCGTGCTACCCACTGTACCCCGAAAAGTACTTGCATACACAAATTTAGAGGTACTATTCACATGTATAACATGGTCATTAATCAGTAATGAATGTCAAAACTGTTTTTATACTATTTTAAGGACCATTTCACAAAAAAAGGGATGTTAATTAGCTTTACAAAGCATTTCAAATAAAATGTCAAAATGCTAAAATAACATGATGACTTTAAAACAACAATATTGTCTGTCAGAAAAAGAATTTCCATTGTCTTTATTTTAAATATTTAATATTTAATACATAGTTACATAAAAAAATACATTTAATTCAGAAACAAAAAATAGTTTCATGTTGTGTACTACACCATGAATTAAAAACTGTATTTAATGTCCCAATGACCCATTTGTTGTTGATCATATGTTGTAGGCCTAATGAACAGCCATAATTGTATAGATGATCAATGTATTACATTTAAATAATTCCATTGAATCTTTGACAAAATTAATACGATGTGTTTTCATTGTTCGAAAAGTAATAAACCTTAATGAAGTTAAATGAGTTCCAATATTGTCTCTAAATTAAAGAAAAGTTCATTTCTGGCACTACCTCACATCCAAATCAACAACCCACTCCATTAAAACATGAATGAATGAGGCTACACATAAAACACTGCAATCTAACCATCAGCCATCTGTACACAATAACACTTCAATTTGACAACAGATTATCAGAGACCTATGGTTTGTAGCCTATATGACTGCAGTGTGAAGACTGTAAGTGACACAATAATAAGAATTGTCTAGGCTTCTGGAAGGTAGGAAAGGGAAAGTCTTGTTTGTGGTGGGTTGTAGTGGGCACCTTCACATTCGTGTGTCTGCTCACACCCCCAGCTCAGCTCCACAACGAGGCTGAGGGAGACACGGCGTTCAATTACACCGGCTGCCAGTGAATAGAAGGGACGAGGCGCGGGGAAATGCACGCCTGTACCGTCAGTGAAATGCGCCTGAGATTTAGCCCCTGAATGCACACGACGCCACCGAAATGCCGGGTTGGAAGAAAAATATCCCCGCTTGCCTGCAAGCCGACCAAGAAGGAGGTACGAAAAGCAGTGCTTTAATAGTTCTTTTTATGCACGAGCGATGTTTTCAGGGGCGCGTTCTGTTTATTGTTATGGTCTCGCGATGTGTTTGTTACACTATAACTGTTGATGTTTGGCGCGAAATGTTTGGAACATTCGGAGCTACATTGTATCAACTTTTTCCTGGTGATCAGTGGATTGAGAGATAATACCGCGCCCGCCGCGAGGAATTCCGTAGTAATGCACTTGTTCGGCTGCTTTCTTTCCTTATATCGACAATTTACAGGTTGTATACGTTTACTTTCCTCTTTTATTGCTTCCTCAATTTTGGAAGAATGCATTTTGACTTTTGTTTTATAGTATATATGGTTTTTACAGTGTATACATTCTATATGGTCTTGATAGTACTCCATGTTAAAAACGTTGCCTACAGTCATGACATTTCTGTCGCTTCCACTTGGCTTGGCTGATAAGCATGTGTATGCAGTATGTGACAGTTCATTTCCTATCCGTGAAACGCCTGTACAACATGCACTAATGGAATCGCGTGATTGTATTAGTTTCTATAATTTCATGTCAGTCATATGCTTTCGTTTTAAAAGTCTCCATAGCCGCAGGGCATGAATCGCAGCTCGTTGCTGTCTCTAGTCATTGTTATTTAATGTAAGACGTGTAAATAGTACTGTTAGCGACCCATACTGACTGTTTCCTCACTGACTGCGTTACAATTTAGCGACAGGATTTCTCTATTCAGCACCTGATGAAATCTTATCCATCACAGCCATGCATGTTGAGTGAAATGGGTCTGAATGGTCAGGGTAGGAAGTCAGATGCACTTGCTCACAGCAAACGCGTAGAGCAGCCTATACCGGGCACGAGATATAATGAATCAAATCAAAGCAGCGTGCAATGATCATGTTTCACAGGACCGTGAAATATGTTTGCACACGTGGTTTGTAGGTTTACCTTTGACACACTGTGTATTGAAGCATCACCAGCTTTGATGCAGTGGTGTGGTTTGGGCTGTACAAAGGTGGATAATTGGGATGTGTTCCCTGAAGCAGGGGCTGTCAGTGACAGCTGACTGCACGAAGAAATCTGATTATGATCATATTATGATTATGCACATGTAAACATAAAAAAATATATATTTTATTTACTATGTATCTTAATTTGATTGTTTTTAATTTATTAATTTGGAATATCCACCTTAACCAATGCAATGGTTATGTTCATTCATGTACATTTATGTAAATGTTCATATGTATTATGCCGTTTGTGATGCAGTCAGCTGTGGAAATGCAGATAAAGTCTAAAGGGGTTTTTACACTTTGCAAGTTTTATTTAATTTAAACATACTTTGGTGCAGTTGCTCTTTTAGTTTACTTCATTTAAATAAGTGTAAATGCTACTGAAACTGACTTTTGTCATAAATTATAAGTTATAAAAACCTGTTTTATTTGTAAACAAAGCAAGACTGAATGTAATATATTCTATTCAGTCTTTGTCAAACAAAATGACCTACCTGAAGTGTGAACTCACTCATAGAAATGTATTTTTGAGGAAGATTTCCCTCCAAACATTAAGAGATTGCAGTTCATTGCAACAGATTAAGCAGTAATGCGCTGAATAAATTAACAAGGCAAAACATCTAAAAATAATATAGAATTGGCAAGCCTGAGCTTCTCCAATATTTCAGTCATCCAGATATCCTGATTTGTCAAGCTGTCTGAATAACTTTGAACGAGGGATTTCTCTAATGCTCTTGTTGTGCTAACTTCACATACTGCTGCGAGGTTCTAGAAAACCTATATTAATACATCTTGCGTGGAAACAGGGTCATATGCATTTCTTAAATGACTTGTACGTCTCTGTCAGGTGTTGAATGTGGACGTTTGGCCGTGGCCATCATGACTCATGCCTGATGAATCTCCATTGTGTCGTGGATGCTTTCACCTCAGAATTGCTTGGTACATGAGTTACTGCATCCTTGAGACTTTGTGAAAGCCGTCACATTCCTTTTTATAGAGTCTGTTAAGATTGCAAACTTAAAGACTTATTTTATTAGACAATCCACTTGCAGTCGAGCAGCAAAAGATAGACGTATAGCTTCCATGTTGTGAGATACTATGATCTAGATACAGTATGGTGTCTATTACCTTTTAACACTCAATACTTAGACTTTGTTGAATACTGCAGAGCTACTTGCAAATTTTGCGTGGCATTAGTGCCATCTTCGGTGTGCTGGCGCTCGTGATCTGGTGCCCTGCTGCCTGGCAATGTGGCATGTAATTGGGTTTGAGGGGAACCAGCGGGGGCCGAATGAGCCCCCTCATACAAAACGGGGATATTGCAGGAAGCTGTGGATGATGCTGTGTCCTTGGATCAGTGCAGAATTGCTATGGCTTGCAAGCCTCCTCCACCTCCTCCTCTGTGTCTTTGTATTGAACCGGTATAGAGATCTAGGGCATGGAGGCTAACGCTTTGTATGTTTTTTTTAGATGCTGCCTTTTTGTGCACTGCAGTTGTTGGAACAAATAGGTTTTAATCATTCCTTTTGTGAATCAATGTAAGGATTTCAGGCTGCGTTTAGTGCTTGGGTCTTGGGTGCGCAGGTGTGTTTGTCCGTGCACCCAGGCGATGCATCCATCTCAACATTTCATAAAGATGCAGTTCATCATCTGAGCTAATAAGAACATTTAACTAGATTTCAGGACTCACTGATGGATTGAATCAGAGTATTCAATTTATAATAGCAGCCAGGAGAAACTAAAATAAAATGCATGCAACACAAATCAGATCTTCTTGCAGTGTCATCCTCAACATATCGATTATATGCTTTTCATTTTGCAGGGATACTGTAGTTAAAATAAAAGAGGACGTTTATCTTGAATATTATGCTGCCTTTTTGTTAATGTGTCGACTTTTTTTTTTCTATGCAAATATATGCATATATGCTGTATACAGTGCATGAATAAGAATCCATTTACTTGTCTAAATCTCCATTATTCTCTGCAATGTTTTCCATTCTTTCTGACCACAAAGATTATGCTGTAATTACAAGCTCACAAGTGGGAAGTTCAGTCTTTTGTCAAGCTTGTAAAGCAGCACAAGTATTGTACACAATGACTGTCATAATGAGACTATTGGAGTTGTCGCTTTTTGCACATAGTTATCGATTTATTTAGCTTGCAATGTGTTTTTATTGTTTAGAATCTGTCAGTTTTTTTTTTCACCCCCGGGTCTGTTATTTGCAATATGTCATCAGAAAATTGTGCTAGCCTTAAAGCATTTGGAGCTTAATGGCCATATGTGTTGCATTAAACAAATGAGTCAGTAATTACAATGCGAAAACAGGATGGTGACGTGTTACGTTGTCTCAGTATCTTGTTTTTTTTAATCAACAAAGTATGACCTGTAGTCATTCGCAAAAGACAGCCTTGTTTTGCTTTCTGGTCTGTTTTGAAACAGCTGAACAGCAGATTAATGTCAGTTCCACACCTGAAGCCGAATGATGATATTTGCCTCTTGAAATCAGTAATTGTGGATTTTTATAGCACAGTGAGTGGGGAAAAGTGGAAGCATTATATTTGTGTGTTCATACGTGTTTATTGCTGCCTCACCATTATTCCATACTTGTGATTTTTCTCTTGAGAGAATGAGAAGGCAAAAATAATAGAGGCGTTTGAATTAAAAGCAGGGGATTTAACTCTCCATCTTACTAGTCAGATGCTGGTCTACCTACATGGGCTTTTATATGGATGTTTTGGGATTATTTATAGGTTGTACTTCAACATAAGCATGTTTACATCTTAATATATATTTTTACATATCAATATTCATGTTTACATATCAATATATATTTTGCAGAGTGTGGTTTGGTGTTGGGCGACATGGTGGAGCAGTAGGTAGTGCTGTCACCTCACAGCAAGAAGGTTGCTGGTTCGAGCCTCTACTGGATCAGTTGTCATTTCAGTGTGGAGTTTGCATGTTCTCCCCTTGTTCGCATGGGTTTCCCCCACAGTCCAAAGATATGCAGTACAGTTGAACTGGGTAAGCTAAATTGTCCTTAGTGCATGTGTGTAAATGAGAATGTATGGATGTTTCCCAGAGATGGGTTGCAGCTGGAAGGGCATCCGCTGCGTAAAACAAATGCTGGATAAGTTGGCGGTTCATTCCGCTGTGGCAACCCCGGATTAATAAAGGGACTAAGCCGAAAAGAAAATGAATGAATGAATGGCTTTGTGTTGGTGCTTTGGTTGGTTTAGGCCTGTTATTGGTAAATGAGAACATACAATGACAAGTAGGTGGTGGAAAGCTGTCTTAATGAGTCATTAATTCAAACTATTTATTCAAAAACAGATTCATGAAACACTGGAATGTTCCTTTGAGATGCACATATGTTTGCTCGGATTTTCGAAAAAAATGTTTCTAGATTAAATAAACTAAACTACAACATATTACATTTTTATAAAATCAATATCACATATCAGACATTTGTTGTTTTGCCAATTTGTTTTTGTTTTATATTAAAATGCTTTTTAGCTGTTCCAGCTTTATATCTTATAATAGTTCTAAGTTCTAAATAGTAAGGTTTAATGCATTTTGAAAAGCTTAAACATTGATTCTGTGGGTGCTATACGACATTGCTCTGTTTTTTAAGTATCCTTACCAGCTCAGCATGGCAACATTGGCTCAACCAATGGGGTGTGTTTGGTTGGGGCAGGACAGTTTTACTGATCTCTGGCAGGTGCAGTGAGAGTTCAGGAAACCTGTTTGAAAGAGAGATCATTTTTGTTATTTGGCGACACCTGCAGACATATTACCTACAACTTTTATGCAGCTTCCACTCAATTTATTTTTGTTTACTTGCATTAAAAAAGTAGCATTGCCAAAACGTCTCCTTTTATGTGCTTTATTGTATTGCCTTATTATAAGTTTCCCAAAGGTTTGTCACTGTCAGCAGTATGGGGGTAATAGCCTCTCAGGTCACAATGGAAACAGTACACGGACAAGTCAAGTTTCTGAATGATTGCTTTTGGAAAAAAAAAGAAATTGCTTTTTGTTTTTTGTTTGTTTTTTCCCATTTCTAGAACTGCCGTTCAGCGCAGATGTCATTTGTGGTAGCAGCAAGTACAAACATGTCTCAATTCACAAAGATAATATGGCGTGTGGGTTGTTAGATCCCCATTGCTCAGGGCGAGAAAAAAAGGTGTGCAAGTTTCACATGGTCTTTTCCACACATGTTAAAAAAACTGCTGTAGACTGTAGAGTGTCAGTGAAGTGGTATTTTCTCTGCTCCCTGGTAAAGGCCATTGTAAACATTTTCAGAACGTAACATTGTGACATTAGGGCCAGCTAGCTTTGTTCAACGTTCTAATATTGGCAGAATAAGTGTAAATTGTAGCTACTATCCAGTTGTGTCCAGAAGCGTGAGCCCAAGTAACCTTGAGAACGTTAAAGCTGCAGTGTTTTGACATTCAGCAGTGATTTGCTGGTGCGTGATTCAACCCGAGGCTGTGAAACATGTACTCGATCTCTGACCTGTTGAGGTCATGGTGAGTTTCCTGATTAGGACGGTGCTAACATTGTTCCCATGGGGATTATATTTCTGACACATGAGGTCAAGTTTACAGATAGATTTTGTGTGTGTGCATCACATGTACATGCTTGTGACTTCCAGCAGACCTTGGTATTCATGTGTTTACAATTTACACCAGAAGCCACTGTCAATTTTTTTAATGGCTGCCCTCCTTTAAAATTCCCCCCTCCACTCATTAAGATAGCTTGAAAAGGCTGCCATCATGAGGAATATGCAAAGGCACAATCGCCCAATACTAATTGGACCCCAGCGTTCTTCTCCGATATAGGATCAATAGTTGGAGATTAATGGTGTGATGTGTCAGCACGCAACACAGAATAAACAGAAGGACCTTGCAAAGTCTAAAGCACCACAGGAAGAGTCTGCGGAGATCAACACAGGGGTTTGATTTTACTACCATGATAAAGTTTCTTCCTTGCTAATTATATACTGCCGTGAAGAACATTAGTGAGAACAAGCAGGAGCACAACTAGATTTTCAGATTCTAAGACACAATAATAAAAGCAATTACATTTCAAGATCCAACAGATACAATACAATACAATTTCTGCCATTTATTGTTATTAATATTATTTGAAATAGTATTTGGTTGTATGATTTATTCTACCTTTAGTCTTAAGTCTTTGGATGAGCATGTTTTGCTGATGACCTTTTGATTTTGATTAGCATGAAATGTTGTTCGGCTTACTTTTTCAGCATTAGATAACACATTTGATTTATCAGTGCAGGTGAGATAATGAGTTGTTCCCTTTGCTGTGATTGTGATCGTACAGAATGACAGAGCTGGATGCTGCAATCAGGTGTTGCACCCCAGGGTAAGCTATTTATCTCAATAGCAAATCATCAAGAGAGGAAGAGGCAAAGGAAGGTGACTGGCTGATTGTTTTCTTCTTTACTGTCTTATTAAAGACGAACTCAACCTGAGTCCTTGTATGTTTGAGTGGATAAAGCTTGTTAATATGCAATGAAGCCTTAGTGCCCTTTGCACAAATTGGCAATAAATAGGAATAAATAATTGTAATTTGTCCTGCTGGAAAAGGGCTGGAGCAAATGGTCCCTTAAAGTCAGTCTGTCTATTTTCGAAATTTATGATCTTGTTGGGGTTGTAACCAAGTACTTGCTCCAGTATATTTAAAAAAATAATAATTCTTGATAATCTGTCACTCTGATGGAATTCATAATACAAAAAGTTCTGATCTTTTATCAGTTAAATTACACAACTTATTATTTTTTTAAATGTTACCTTGCTAAAATAGCCATAGGGTGCTTTCCTGGAAACTTCAAATGCCCATGAAAAACCCCAGGAAATCCACATAATAGTTGCAGAATAAAAGGAAGATTTAACTGCTTTTCACAGAAGGATTTTTATAAAAAAAAAGTAATAAAGTTATGGAGAAAGCCATATTATTATGTGGTTGTTTTACTTGCAGGATATTCCACACAGAGTCAGAGTTTAAGAATTTACGCAAAGAGCTGTCATTATTGCAGAATGATTTACTCCATGTCATTACTGACTGAATAAACAATTCATTTTTAAAGCTGTTTTTGTGTGACTTATCAGTGAGCTTCATCCACATGTGCTGGAGGTTTACTTGAACCGGCTTTACTGTTAAAAAAAAAAAAAAAAATGTGCATGAAAATAATCTTCAATTAATTGCCCAGCTGCATTGGCCAATCCTGACTTAATTCTGTTTCGTTGTTTGGGCCAGAAGTTGACATGCTGTTTCATTTAGACCATGGCCGTCTAATTCTGCTTCTAGAGGGCTACTGGACTAATGCCAAATGGCACACTTCACAAGACCATTGTCCATGAAGTTAAGGTATTCTCATGGTGCTTTCACACCAGACATCGATAAAGCGTCAAGTGCGAGTGATTTACATGTTAAGTAAATGCAAATACACAAATAGGCATCCTTCAGAACAAATCATGTGGCATGAGTTGAGCATTTTGCGTGCGAATCGCTCGAGTTTGTAAAAAACGGAATTTCAGCAGACATTCGGGCCATGCTAACCAATCCGGAGCTTGCTCTTTTGGGGACGTGATTATGATGTAGTGCCTGTTGTTGGTTTCCCGAGTGGAAACTCCCTTGCCGACACCGGAGAACAGGTCATCAAACTGGGCTTGGCTCAGTCGGAAGCATTGCTGAAAGCGCCATTATTCAGGTGTAGTTTCTGGAGGAGTTGATGTACTCACAGAGCTGGTTGCACCTCTGAAAGTATCTAGTGCACGCAGACATGACTCCGAACAAATCTACACTGGTTTTCAGCCTTCCTAAAGCACTTAAAGCACAGCTACTTTCTCAATAAAACTCATGTTGGCCATTTAACAGTGAAGCTAGAGACAGAAGCCCTGACCATAACACGAATCCACGTCAATCGTGAAGTGAATTTGACATGTGAATAAAGCGCATAAACTCAAAACGTTCACAAGCAAATAGCACAGTTAACCCCGCGGGCCCCATCTGATGTGAACACAGCATTAGAGTGTCCCATTCATCAATGTAGCTTTCTGAGTGGTGAATTGTTTTGAAGCTGAAGGGTGCCATTTAGGATTGGACCCACTATTCTGCGCAGTCATATTCTGTGTAAACTTTTCAGGAGGGCTCAGTTTAAGGGATTCCACTGTGCTCTACATTGAAATACTTTTACATTGAAAATCCGATACTTCACCTTCAGATGAACCCTACACTTTGGATTGAGACAGAGAACTCACTGGGAGTCTTATGTCCTTCCATCAGCCTCTTGTAACTACTCACAACTCTGCTTTACTCCTCTAGTGGTTTAATTTCACTCATCTGGCCCTGTGTGAAGGTGGGTGGACTCTCTTTCTGCCCCCTTTATTTTACTTCCCTTCATGTCAGAACAGCAAGTAGAAGCTCTTTTGTTCTGTCACAATTGTCAGTTCAAACGCCTATTGATTTTTGCACTGGACATCTAAGATGGGAGGGGTTCGTAGTCTTGCCCTTTTCTGTACCAAGTCTATAGCTCTCAAGTACAGAGGAGACACCAGTTATTGCTGATAGAGAAAGGGCTTTCTCATGTGGTGCCTTTACCACCCAGAACAAATTAGACCTAGATCAATCAATGTCTTAAAACATGAAGAAAAAAAAAAAAAGAGAAACCCCAAACAAATATGCAAGTTTTCCCAAATCTTGATTTCTTGGCTAGAAGACTTTCTGCAAATGGTCCCCCTACAAACTAAACGAGGGATGGATTTTAATTGTGCCTCATTCAACCTCAGAAAATGCATACAATTATATGTGCTAATATTGTGAAATCTCATTGGATTCCTCACTTTAATATTGTGGATTTGCATGCCTCCAAGGAACTTGAATTATACTTATGAAATCAAGCTCCCCTGAGCCAATTCATTCATCCGTGTTCAAAAAGAGAATCCATGACCTGTTCCCACTCAAGGACTAGTCTGTCGATTTCTGAAAAAAGCATTCTGCATCAAAGTGCATTGAAGCGGGATACTGCTTGTCCATCTCTCGTTACTAGATCTATTCTCTTGTGTCACCGTCCTTTATTTTCAATCCATTTTTACCACACTGACTTGTGAGACAATAGAAAGCTGAAAAGGAATGAAGGCCCAACAGGAGGCTCAAATCAAACCGCTGCACCCCACTGTGTAGTTCACATCGAGCAATGGCGTTATTTTCTCAGCCTATAGCGGCCGCACCCAGCAGCACGTCAGATGTGGTAAAATTACGCTCTGAGCTTTTGAGGTTATCAAACGGTGATGATTCAGCCAGAACACACGGATAGATCCCTGCGTGGGTACTCCTAATTACAGGTTGAACTCGAATGTGACTGGCACTGTTATCTGTATTGTTATCAAATCTCCTACAGATGGAAGGGGCTGTCATTTGTACTGTATGGAAGTGGCATCTTGGAAACTGGGGGCTCTTTGAACTGTGAGGGGAAGATGACAAAATGAACGGTGATTTTTGAGTCCTCCAGTCTGAGATTCGTTTTTGCACTTGCCTGGGAAATGAAAAAAAAATCTCTTCTTCAAGAGCTTATTATTATGAGAGGTAGTTGCTGAACCAAACATTTGAAAATACAAGCGTGCATTTTGATCTCCTGAATCTTTGGATCCTTTTTAGGGTCTTTCATCTTAGTTTCCCCTCACAATCTCAGATGGACTCTTCAGGTTTTCTTGAAAACAGCAGTTACATTAGCTGTCTGAGTTTTTTTCTTTATTTATTTTTCTTCAAATATTTCCCTTGCCAAACTTTTCCTTCACTCTAACCATTGGTGTGCACAACAAATTCTATATAGAGTGGCAATGTTTGGCATGGCTGTTGTTCCTCACACTCCATCCTCCATTTCTCATCTGAATGCTTTCCGTTCCAGTGGTTTCACAACGAAAGTCCTAGAATTTCCCCTGATAGCATAACACAACCCTGGTAATGCAGTTCTTGTTGGTTATATCTGATATTTGGGTTTTTCCAGCAGCCACCCTTTTTTTTTTCATTTTGGATTTTAACTTCATTCAGAATCAAGAGTGTGGAAGGTCCTTGCAAAGTGAAGCAGATAAAGCTGTCATGTTCTTCTAAGTAGTAATACATATTGACATGTCCGCTAACTAGAAGGGAAGGAAATTACTTTGAGAAAGGAAGAAGTGATAAATGTGACTGAAGTGCCTAACAAGCCTTTGGAATACATTGTCTTGTAGGGGAAAAACAGTATCTACATTTGAAAACTTACAACAGTCTTTGCCAAATGCCTGTTCAACTGGCATTTATTCTCAACTGGCATGCATTCTCATTTATTCTAGATGCAGAGTGTAATAGCTTTTCAACCCTCATCTTTTTATGCTTAAAAGGTGACTCTCCACGCCACTGAACACAGGCAGTTGTCTCTTGAAGCCAGGCAAGATGGTAACATGAGGGGACAGCTTGTGACCCAGAGGTTGCATCTGTCTTTTAGAGGAAACAAATTTAGATCAGAAAGAAGCAGAGCAATGGGATGTCCAGTTTGCACATTGTCATGCATTGATAATTTTGAGCCTCATTGTTGTATCAAGATTTAATATATTTTCAGGATTTTTAACATATTGAGGATTAGAAATTGTGTGAATATTTGATTTCCCTTGTAGGCTTTCCCATGTGTGCGCGTTACAAAAAAAATTACTTCCATTTCATGAACACACTCTTTGAATGCAAATGCACCCAAATCACATAGTGCCTAAATAAGCTCTATGGGTATTGAATCACCCCATTTTTCTAAAAAAAAAATTTCAGCAAATGCAGTGTAATTTGTCAGCGTATTAGATTGTGTAACATCCGCCCTTGAGCCCCTTCGTAACATGCATGTTGTGCTTGGTCCGGTTTGATAAACGTCATGATTATCATACCTTTTGATAGGCAGTAACTGTTCTAATATGAGGCAGATGATTGATTTGACATCATGGTCTGAGGTTGAGGTCAATCAGCATTGGCCAGTTGTTCTGCAAACTGCTTCCCGTCTTTTTTCTCCTCCTCTTGCATTAACCACACTCACGGGATCAGTCTTTTATTTATTATGATGGATGCTTATGAGGCGCAGAGCAGTGTAGTTTGAGTATGCGCTGGCCCCGGTGCTGGAAGTGCACGGATGCCAGGAGATGCTGTCAGCAGGGCATGGAAAGATGAAGAGCCTTGTGACGTTTGCTGGCCTGCCAAGAACAGACTGCTCAATATTGATCACCAGATATTGCGGACATCAACTTGGTGCTACGGTGGCTTGTGGTAGTTTTCCTTTTCAGGCAACAACACTGCTTTAGTTTTTGATACTCGGAAGGTGGACGGAGGTTGACAGTGGAAGTTTTTGAAGGCTACAATTTAAACGCTTTTCAAAATGCATCATGATGAAGTTGCTAAGACCAGTGCTTTTTAATTTGCTCTACAAAGTCCTCTTAATAATTGAGTACCTTGTTTGGTTTAGGTCTGAGTGAAGTTAAACCGTTAATAACAAGATCCTATCTTCATAGAATTGTGCATTTAGAAATGAAGTGGCTTTCTTTGAGTAAATTATGGGTTTGCTCATTTGCCAAAAAGCTTTTGTACTAATATTTGGGTGTACGTAACTCTTAATTGTGAGATATTACTTAACTATTCGGTCCCACTTTATATTAAGTTTCGCTTATACCTGTGAACTTACATGGTAATTAGATGTGTAAGTAGTATGTAACTACAGTGTACGTATGTACACACTGGTACATAGTATTTACTTGTGTAATACTGGTGTAACTACACTCATGTAACAACCCACTAAATAGTATTTGTAAGTACAAATGTTTAACAGGACACATTTAATATAAAGTGTAAAATGGTCACAAATTACTGTTCATACATTCATTCATTTTCTTTTCGGCTTAGATGGGTTGTTGCTGGAAGGGCATTCGCTTTGTAAAAAATATGCTGGATAAGTTGGCGGTTCATTCCTCTGTGGCGACCCCAGATTAATAAAGGGACTAAGTCGAAACAAAAACTTTATTTTATTTTAAACTTTATATTTTGGACTGTTCCTGTGGAGTTACCATGTAACTACACTGTTATTAAAGTGTTGCATAAAAGATATTTCTACAAGTTACACAGTATTTGTGACCATTTTACACTTTATATTAAGTGGACAGTTCCTGTGGATTTACCATGCAAGTACACTGGTATCACAAGGTGAAACCTTCTAATGCAGCATTAGTTCTGCCATACAGTGTTCACAAGTACATGATCTGCAAACAGGTGTGGAAGTGGGAAAACATCTGCAAGTACATATTGTTGTTACACAATGCACTTACATAATTATTGTTACAGATGTGTACACTGTAGTTACATACTACTTACACATCTAATTACCATGTAAGTTCACAGGTATAAGCAACACAATATAAAGTGGGACCAACTATTTCATTTCATATCATAATTTTCCTTCGGTTTAGTCCCTTATTTATCATGGGTCACCACAGCTGAATAAACATCCAACTATTCCAGCATGTTTTGTGCAGTGGATGCTCTTCCAGCCGCAACCCAGAACTAGGAAACACCCTTACAATCTTTCATTCACACACACGCACGCACGCACACACACACACACACACACACGCTAATGTATTATGGCCAATTTAGTTCATTCAATTCAATTATAATGGACTGTGGGGGAAACCGAAGTATCTGAAGGAAACCCATGTGAACACATGGAGAACATTCACACTCCACACAGAGATGCCAACTGGCCTAGTTAGGACTTAAACCAGTGACCACCTTGCTGTGAGGCAACAGTGCTAAACACTGAGCCACTGCGCCGCCCATATGTTACTTAACTAAGTCATATATTTAAAAACAAAAAAAACAAAACAAAAGGTATGTATTCTTTGCTTTTATAACTTTTATAACTATTATCATTCTATAACTACTCCATAGTAACTGCATTGTAAAAGGCTTCATCACAGTTATTGACTCTCAATTTTCAAAATCGTTGACCGTGTAAGCTTCCATATCGTTAATTACTATTACTATATCAAATGTAATACATTTCGAGTTTTCAAATTAAGCCTACTGACATTTGACCTGTTTTCTTTTGTATGCAAATACATGTGCAATGCAACAGGGTTTGCATATTTCACCAGTTCTGTGACATCCACAGAAAAGCACTAAAAGCAACTCTTCTTGCACTTATGTTGTCTCTCTTGTTGTTGTCTGTGATGACTCAAAGTTTACATGGCCAATTCAAAACATTAATGGTCCACTGAGATTTTAGGCCACTGCATGCATTTGCTGTGCTAATGCAACATGGATGTTCCCGTGGCCTTACTTTAACTTTTAAGAACTTTATTAATCCCACAAGAGGCAATTAAGTAACTGTGGTGAGTCATCAGCTGTTTAGTGGGTGTTGGATGTTTCTCACATTGGATGAACCTCGGTGGTTGATGTTTCTGTGTGAGTAGTTTTATTAGGTTTGTTTTGATTCTTAAAGAGAAATATTAGGTCCAAATTACCAACTGAATACACAATTAATCAAAGGTGATATACATGTGCGTTTTAAGGCTGTAAAGCTAGCTCTGTAGTAAATCTTCAGCACCTGCTTTCAGATGGAGCAGCACTTACTACAAAGAGCCATAGTTCAGTAAAAGATCACAGGCAATTTAATCAACGCAATCCTGAAATTGAAGAAAATTCATCTGTGATTTGACAGCTGTTTGCATCACTTATCTGTGAACTATTTATCTATCTCACTTATCGGTTGCTGCTGAAAGCATGTAAAAATACCACAGTTAATAACATTATTTTTCCAAACTCGCCTCATAACTTCAACCGAGTGTTTGAATTATATAATTCTGTGTGGTTATTCTGTAGTCTTCTGTTTATTAGTCACGTTGAATCAGTGGAAGCAGTTAAAATCTCTCCGTTTGATTTCCGGGGTCCCTTCTTTGTGGTGTGTTTGCAGTTTCTGCATGAGAGCACCTTCTGGCCTTCTAGATTTACTACTGATAGCCATGTTTTCTGACAAGATGTGCATAAGAATTGTGTTTTAACTAATCATATAACCCTAATTTCAGTTTACCTGTTTACATTGTCAATGTTAAGACTAGACCCAAAAATATAAAATAATAATACATTATTACACCTTGTACCAAACATCACTAAATGACTGTACTATATGCTGGGCCAAACCACCCCATTGTATGTGCAAAATGGTTTTAAATGATTTTAGGACTTTTTAAGATGATGAACCATGGTTGGCTGGCCCCATTTACGCTTATTCAAATGAACTAAACTAACAAAGCAATCACATCAGAGGTTGTTTTGATTGAACCAAACTTGCTGAGTGTGAACGCACCCTGAGGAGTATTTGATTATCATAACATAATTTGTTAAATTCAGGTATCAAGTGTGATTCAAGAGGCCTTTCTCAGTCCTTATTTTCTAATGATGATCTAATTTAAGAAAATATTTGATGTATTTTCTATAAAATGTTCTAGTTTTTTTAAGACTTATTTATTATCAGTCATTTAGAGGGTTAACTGGCACACAGCATCATGCTGCAGCTTAAAAAAAAGAAAAGAAATAATCCCGCTTTGTAAAGTTGCAAATGCATAGCTTTGCATTTGGAATCAGCTTAATAGTTAGCCGTCTCTGGCAGATGCTTTGATTTGCTCATTAACCAAATCATGCTGTGTGCTTTTGAGCCTGACGACACTTTACGTCCTGTTATGGTTCCGCATGAGGTGCACACGGTAGACTGAAACGGTAACAAAGCCATATCTACCTCATCTGCACACTGCAATGTCAGCTGACCTCTGCTAACTCTCTGCGCTGGGCTCTTCTCCCCCCCTCCCCCTGCTCTGTTCTGTACGCTAGCATGCAGTCCTTTGAGATATGCTGATGTCAGGATTTAGCACGTTCCTGCCACCGGATTACTGAGACTCAGACTTTGCTCTGCGCATCTTCTTTTGAGTGTGTGTGGGCATACACCATTATATTTATATATATATATATAGACCTGCATGCTTATAATTACACAGTTACCCCGTCATATGGTTATGGTTGCTCAAGCCTGCATGCTTGAATACATCCATATTTAATCACTCACTGCATGGATTCACATACAGCACATTGATGCCGCTTCATGCCATCATTTAAAATGACAAATTCTCCTGCTAAGGACTGTTTACGGTGGCTTGCTTATTGCCCTGGGAGAATGAGTGATGTCTGACAGCTGAAGGGGGACTGCAGGACCACAGTTCTTTGTGCCTAATTATTCATCAGGAGAGAAAATGCTGACAGAAGCCTCTGTTGCCCCTACCGCAAATTGACAAACGCTCAAACAAGAAAAGGAACTTGTAAAGACGCCTAATGGAAATAAAGTGCCTGATTTTAAAAAAATGTTCCCCTCTCCCTAGATGTATTTCATATTGCTTTCTTTCCGACACATTTGTTAAATCTGTAATTCGGCTTTGTTTTGAAGAAGATGACTAAGCAGCCTTGAAACAAAATAGAATAAAATGGTAATGCTTGTTGTAGTCAGTTGCAAACTCATTTTTAGGAACACTTTTATGTGCAACGTTTTGTTATTATTTCTGAAGTGTAGTTTTATGTTCCCTAAAATTTTAGATTTTCATTGTTTTAAAGGGATAGTTCACCCAAAAATAAAAATCCACTCAATATTTACTCGACCTCAGGTGGTTCCAATCCTATTAGATTCGTTTTTTCTATTAAACACAAAAGATATTTTGAATAATGCAAGTAAGAATTGGGGAAAATTAATACTATGGAAGTTAAAGTAACAGTATGTCTTCAGAAACAATTTTTTTTCTCTTCACATTAGGGATGCACAATATATTGTTTCAACATTGATATTGCAATGTGCAAAACTGCAATAGTCACATTGCAGAATCTGCAGTGTCATGTTGAGTTTGATAAAACTTGAACTAATCAAATAGGTTGTAATAGTGTGAATGTTTTTGATTTTAATGTGTTTTAAGGCCTGTGACTAAGATTTCAATCGAATTTAAACCATTTGGGCACAAGAAATTGTAAAGTTTGGAAAAAAAGTCTAAAGACTAAAAAAAAAAAAAAATTATCCAATGAAGACTATATGGTGTTAATTTACGTTTGATTATTGTGTTTCTAAACCTCAGTGCTGTTTGACTCCACCAAAGAAGTGCTGTTTTCTTCATTTTTATTTTTGTTCTGTTTTCGTCTGTGCTTTTTATTTTATTTTGTAAATATTTGTATATTTTATGTAGAGGTACTCCCCTAAAATTATGAAAGTCATCTTGTGACATTATATTAAAATTACAATATGTATTGCAGAAAAACAAAACACCTCAATGTCATTTTTTTCCAATATCATGCAACTCTAAATTTTATTTGTGACATTCTCTGTAATATTCAGTGTAGGACAAAGAACAGTTTGCACCTTTAATAAAGTTTACAACTTTAAATCCATAATTTTTCAAAATGTATTATTTTGTGTTCAACAGAATTTGTGACAAGTGAAGAGTGAATAAATGGTGACAGAATTTTGAGATTTGGGTGAACCATCTTTTTAAGGCTGTTGACATGCTCAATTAAAGGCAGAAATACTGATAAATGATTTTGGGCTGGCCTTGGTTGACAAATCATTACCATTACCTTGTTACTAGAAAGCTTGATTGTGGATAATCAATGTTTTGAACGCTCACGTCTCAAGCGATGTGCTCTGCATTCATAGCATCTAAATGTCTTTTACTGTTGGTGTAGAATGACTTTGGCTGGGTTTACTGTTGACAGGCTCTCTGATGTCAGGTCAGCCATCTTTTCACCTCAGGGAAAGTGAAGTGCTGTCTGTCAGGTTTCCTTCACGTACCGTTTTATCTCTTGCAAGAGAGGCACACATCATGAAGGACGGGTCATGCTATATGGCCTAAATATTTTGTCTAAATGGATCTAATTGGAAGAAGATAAATAGCTAAACATAAATAGCTAAACGTTCATTGTGTTAAAGGAATAGTTTCTTTAAAATCATTCATCCTCATGTCCAAGTTTATTAAGCAATTTTAGATGATAACAAAAAAATCAGATTTTTTTTGTTGTTGCATTTTTTTTGTGTTACAAAATGCTACTTTTCATCATTATTAATTGCCCTTCAGAGAGGCTGAAAGTGTTCACATTTGTGTTGCTTGCTCTGTGTCTAATGAAGGTAAATTATAGGCTCAGTTCATTTAACATCTCCATAAATAATATTTATGGGTTGCCTAAGTAGGAACAGCAATCGACCATCTGTAGTGAAATCAGAGTCTGTGTGGTAAGATGCAACTCGGATGAAAAGATCATTTTATATATGCACACTTCTCAGTGAGATGACTTCTGAATGGAGGATTACTGAAAGCCAGTTCATTTGTAAAGACTGTTTATTGGTTTCGAATACACTACTTGGCACAGTAGCTCAGGATCAGTTCTTTTTTTCAGTAAATTTAATTGGCCATTCCATGCATCACTTCATGACTTGCATGCACATAAGCTGCAGACTTGTTAGAGAAGCCTGCAGAAAATGAATAGTGATCTAAAATAACCTTCACCCCATGAGACCCCCTTGGATTTATCTTTGCCTGCAAATACTGTGATATCTAAGCTTTCGAATTCAAACTGAAGAGAAAGGCATGAACTTTTATTTGTATTGAAATATTGACCAGTGCATCAACTTGTACAGTATGTCTTTCTGTATTTGGCAAGACTGAAAATGTTCAAGGTGAACTGTATCAAAAAACATGTTTAAATCAATAATAATATTGCTGTATCAAATGTGATGGTGTACAATTGTTCCTTTTAATCAAATGCACAATAAATCATTCCTTAAAAACATTTTAGGTATCAGCACCAAACTGTGGGAGAACTGTTTGTAAATGGGAGCAATAATAGTGAGGCTTTCTGTAACAAGCGCCACAAAATATTGCACATTACAATTGTAAATTGTACGTTTATGCTGCATTATTTCCGATTATCATCAGGAGGGTAACTGTAAAGCTTCGCAGTTCATCCATAAACTTTTGTGGATAATAAAATCCAGAGTCAGACCTTTTCACCCTTAAATCAGCTCCGAGTGTCTTATAGTGGAAATAATATTTTGTGACTCTCACAAGGTCTTGTGAGAATTGTTCTCTCGGCTGTTCATATCACCAGAAATTATGAGTATGCTTGGTTGGGAATTGTACTGTTGGCTGTGTGTGTGGCTCCTGTAGACAACCTCAGGTTACTCTCTCTACAGCTGTACGTTTGTACTAAACATCTTTCTTTTTTTAAGAAGAGGGGAAAAAAAACGTGTTAATTTAATGGGTTGTTAGACTAGAAAGTCTAAACGAAGCTCACCCCCTTTTCTGAGGTTAAATGTGCCTGAGGGGAATACAGTGTGAGGATTACTTACATTTCTGGATTTTATCCTTCTTTGAACCTTTTGAAGCTAACTAGAAGAGTCAGAATGCCTGTAGGGCCTACCTAAAATATATATTTCAACGCCCTCTTTTCCCAAATTCTTCATTTCCTCTCTGGTTCACTCTCTCTCTTTGTATATCTCCTGCCAGTTTCTCTTCACCCTTTACTTTGTCCTGTATTCTGGTCACCAATACCACTGAGCCTTATGAAATCCATTGAATTGTGCTTTACATAAGTACCATCTGCTACATAGTCCTGTTAAAATTTCAACCGGAAGTCAAAAATCTAGAAGTCTGACAGCGGTTCAGAAGCTGTGATTAGAAGCGCATGGTGTAGTTGTCGCTGGGGGCCAGTTTGTCATCAATGTAGGCCAAACCTCCCATTGACAACCCTCATCTGTGTGTACAAGTACTGTAGATACAGCGCTGTAGTCTCCTAGAAGGCTTCGCACTTGTTTCAGATCCTCACAAGCGTGTCAATTACTCTCTTTGAAAGACAGGATGGGCAAAAGGAGCAGATTGAATCGGGTCTCTGGCTCGTGCACTAATTACCTAGAGAAATCTGTTTGCTGCTCCTTCAACCATAGAGGCTTTCTGAAAGCCTGCTGGATGTGCTTTTGTTGAGGTAAATTTAGGAGTGTGTTTGTAATGGATTTAGGTTGCTGAGATGTCCAATCAAACCAAAGAAGGCGGAGCTTTACTGTTCACAAATACCAACCATGAATTACGCTAATGCTAAGTTCAGACTGCACGATTTTCAAAGTAGTCGTGTCTCAGATGTTTTGACACTGCATGACTATCTGGGGCAGCATTCCGTCACTGCTGTGTTTACACTGCAAGATGGATCAGCGACAGAGGGTTTCACACTGCAAGACTTTACAATAGGAAGAATCGTTGACAACTTTGTCTGGGTCTGCAAACTACACCTCACTACCAAACACACGTGAGAAGTAACATGGAAACAACGCGAGGTCATGTAGTATATCTTTTGCTATAAACTACATAATGAGAAAGAAGCTTTTAGTGGGGTAGAAAATGTACTTATATTGCTCACCTGGCTTTGAAAGGGAATTGGCAATTTCTCCTTAACTTTTTTTCTTTTTTAACACGGTTGTGGTATTGCTCAGATGACATTGATGAAATTTCTAATAGTTTTTCTTTCATTTCTTGGGTCCAAAAAGACAGAAAAGAAGCCGTTTTAACTTTTCCCCCAACCTCCCGCTGACCTGCAGATACCCATACCAGTGGATGCTGCTTTCTCATTGGCTGTAGATAATCACAGATGTTATTTTTAATCAGAACACATTTTACACTGTATTATTTTTTAATTACTAACAGCTCAAGATATTTAGCATGCCAATTATCTGATGGGTGTCAGCGACTCATCGTTGATTCTCTCAATCGTGTCTTTGATAGTTCAAACTTTGTTTTCGTCACTTACGTGAATAAGCACTGATTTGCCTGTGATTTCAGGCATTTGACGGTAATTTCTCAAACCCTGATGGCGAGTCATAATCGGGGCTAAAATCATGCAGTCTGAACTCTGCATATAACATTTAAAATAGTTGAGAGTGGTATTGAACTATTTATTTATTAATTTTTTAAGTTTCTTGCCTTAAATCAATGTGTATATTGTTTTAATCATTTAAATGAAAGTAAAAATACCCTTCCTTTTTCTTTTCCTTTTTCTTAGCAAGTTGTAAAATCTTCTAAACATAATATATAGATAGTTCTACTGACATTGGCTGGAAATAGAGTTACTGAACTTGTTGCTATTGTTTGCTCGATTGCTGTACATGAGCTGCACTGTCTGTAATGCTATTGTATAGCACCACTTCAGTTGTGACTTTGTGGCATCCTCAGTGGCCTCTGTTGTCTCAGTCTCATCCCTCACTGAAAATGAAAACCATTTTTGTTATCGTAAGTCTCTGTCAGTGTGAAGGGCCCTTTAGGGTGTTTCCTGTTCGAGACGTAGATATATGTTGTCCTCCTTTATGTGCTTGTTGAAACACATACTTGAAGATTGTGAACTGTTCTCGTTCTAAATACAATTTTGCTCTTAGAAAAATCCCTCCTACATTTTCTATTCTGTTGTTCGTTCCGTCATTTTATGTACTGCGCAGTGAGTTGGATTGTGGAATCCACTTTTGTGTGTGTTTTTCTCTCTTCTCTGTCCTTAAACCTTTTGATCCTTTTATGCCCAGCCACCTCTAGCAGCTTTGCACAAGAAAAGCAGACAATACCAAGGTTATAAGTGTCCAATGCCCTTCCACTGCACAAATGTCCTCATAATTGAAACTTTTACTCCCGAACCAACAGTAGCTTGTGAAATCCTGTTTGAAGCGGCAGCCGAGGACTTGGCAGAGGGCGTTAAAGCTGGGAAAGATGAAATGCAGTCTGCCCCTGGGAAGTGTTTACGGTGACTATAGGAGTGCGGTGACCCCTTTTATGGTTCTTTGGAACGTTCCACATATCCATCATGTTTTGTGTGGGAGGTACCATTACAGAGTGCAGAGGGGATTATACACTAATCGCGTTGTCTCCCCTGGATACACCGTCAAATAGACACTGATAGATTGGTGGTTCTAAGAGGCGAATTGTTTGCCTCGCGGCCTGTTTAAATTCCATGCAGCCTTTTAAAACTCTTTATATCTTCTAAAGTATTTCTTTGCCCCTGCAAAGCCTCATTTGGGCCTCAGTGGCTGCGCCTCCCTGTATAAAAATCACTGCAGATTACTGGAAGTGGAATTTAGGCTTCATATCTCACTTTTGGAGATAAACACTTTTGAGCCAGCATTTTGGAGATTGCTCTTTCATGCGTATGTCAGAGTGACATTTTATTGCACATATTGCAAAAACAAAGGGTGTATTTTTCCCTGAACAGGCACTGATGTGTGATATCAGCTTTGAGGCAAATGTCAGCTGTAAGCAGGCTTTTTATTCCAAACTATGTTCTCTTCCAGACATTGCTTTGACAGGTTTGTTTGTTTGGGTTTTTTTCTGTTCTGACAGAAACCTACTCAGGCCCATCTCTGACAGGAAAGAGTGCATCATCCAGACGACAGCTGGCATATAGATGATGTCATATTCTGATCGGTATTTGCTCTGAAATCTCCCCTAAGGATCTCGGAAAGGGGATGCAATCCCCTTCAAATAGTTCTTCTTTGAGATAATGGTTTCAAGGACACTGTTATGCCGCCAGTGTTCAAAAGGAGAAATGATTGTAAATTACTCCAGTAGTTTCAGAATTTAGTTCTGCACTATTAAACCACCGTTGTTAAAATGAAAAGAGTGTGAAGAGGCACTATTTGTCAGACGCTGCATCTATTATTATTATTATTATTATTATTATTATTATTATTATTATTATTA
>CAIGQQ010002477.1:2308261-2359188 GCA_903798035.1 Danio albolineatus
TATTATTATTATTATTATTATTATTATTATTATTATTATTATTATTATTATTATTATTATCATTGATAATAATAATAAATATAGTCTCCTATGCAGCTGTCATTAACATACCATCAACTCCTTTATGATACAGTTGCGTTTATAAAAGTTAATATTTAGTGTCATGCCATTGAGAAGGTGTCTAGGAATACGTTTTTGCTTGAAGAGTGACAGTTTGACAGTGAGAGTCCTTAACCCTGTGATAAATGTTTTAACGTAGTGTAAAAATTTCATTTGAAAGATTAAGCAGTTAAAGACATCCCTTACTGAAGGATTCGAAGTGCTGAATGAAAAATGTGAAGTCTGTAAATTCACATGAAAAGAATTGACTCGATGAGAGTGGAGACCATAACAGCGTTACCGCATCAATATTGTGCCCTTGAATGAGGCGTTCGGGGTGATTTATATTTACCTTCCCTGTAGTAAAATGGCTGTACACATGTTGCTGCGGAGTGAATAATCAATAAGTAACTGACAGTGATTGTTGTATATATTCTTGAATTTCTATTGGCTGTGTTTCTTGTTTTGTTTTGTTTTTATACAATGGCTGACATTCCTGATCTGATGATTTGGATTAAAGCAGTAATATTAGTTGATGTTGTAGCAGAACATGTGAAAACACTGCACTGACGTTGTCTTATTTATCTGGCATTAAAAAAAAGCTATTTATGAATGACGTATGTTTAGTTAGTGGCAAATGGCGTACCCATGGGTGCTTTTAGAGCAGCTGAAGTCACCTGGCTTATGAAAGGAGGGCCTGATGAGATCAAAGCTTCAAAGCTTCAGGATAGTAGATGAAAAAATTACTCACTTTAAATATGAATGCATATGCTATTGCTCCTACATCTCCAGCTACCTCTTTTCCACCCTCATCATTGAATGCTAGGGATGCACGATATATCAGCGACCATATTGTTGTCAGCCGATAAATGCTATTTTTAATGTTATCATCATTGGTCTGATATTAAAATCACCCACATGTGTTCAAAAGAGTCTAAAATGCCAAATGAGACGAATGTATGCTGCATTTTCTAAAGTAATACTATCTGTATTTAGCTTTTCACTTGTAAGGTGGCAATTGTCGAGCACCTCTCAAAACACTTTTTTTTTACATGTGCATATGTACATTACTGTAACATGTTTTATTCAAGAACATTTGAGCTGGTTTCAGTTATTTCATTTTCATTTCATTTAAAAGATATTTATTTTACTCGTTAATTCAATCCCATTTTGTTATTTAACCTATTATTTTACACAAGAGTCAAGTTGTATGTTAATTTGCTATGCGAAGGAAATAATTTATTTTTGCCATGCTGATTTATGTAAAATCATGAATATAGGTTTATATAATCACCTTGCATTTTTGAAATTATTGCTTTCTTGCTTTGAGTAGGCTATACCCTTTGAAATGTTTTTAATATATCGCTTGTCGGTCTCCAAATCTTGAGTTAATGGTTATCGATATGCATGCCTATTGAAAGCAGTGCAACTCTGAGATATTTGGTTGGATTTGAGTGGTTGTGTGTGATGTCATCGAAATGTTTTTCTTTCTTTTCTTTTTTTCTTCTTCTTCTTCTTCGTTTTTCTTTTTAGGGATGTCAGTTAATTTAAAATATATCCTGATTTGCTGAGTAATTAAACTATTCATTATGTGTAGTAATTTGCAAAGTGTTCTTATGTAATTAAGATAAAATGGTTATTAAAAAAGTTTCCTTTGCCATTTTCCTTACCAGCTTTCCTTTTGTGCAACTGTGGTTTGACATTTTTCTAGACTTAGGAATGATACATTTTAGTTCATCTTAGCTCATATAGACAAGAATGTCAGCCAGAGATCATTATACTGATAATTTTGCCTGTTCAATTAATTTTCCTGAGCCGGAGGAGATAGAAACACTGAATCTAACAGCCAAATGCTCATGTGAACTTTTTATTTCCCCCGCCCGTGAGTATTTTCATCATTAGTGACAGTTTTTAAAATGCAGTTTCTAATTTAGCATAATTAAGATGGCCATTTAGCAGGCAGAACTGAATAAATGTTTGTACAGAAATTCTTGCTAATGCTCATTAACGAGACCAGTGGGGCGCAGGGCCATGTTGCATGAAACCTACCTTTTTAATAAAATTCCCAAGCAAGAGAATGCTTGTGGGTGGTTTCCGCATACACAGATTTGAACTAAAGAGATTTCACCTTATTTAACATTAGCATTATGTTTATTATTTGTTGGAGAATTTCTTTTGGCAGGATTGCAGAAGGGTTCTGTGTGTCGCTTATTCTGTCGCACCGTTGGCCATTCATTCACCCCCTGCCTGAATAATCAGTGGGTCAGCCAGAGCCTTGGAGTAATGAAAGAAGAGAACAGCAGTTTCTTTTTCTCTATTCTTCTTCTCTTCATTCAGAGTTTGTACACCTGTTATTAAAGAGGGGATAGAATTGACTTTTTTAAAGCAGTAGAATCTGGTTATCAGTTTGGTTAATGGCTCTTTCCACAACTAGGATACAGAATGAAATAGTAACAGTTCCGTTTCAAACGCTCTTAATATTAAGTTTCCAGATGAGAATTTTCACAGAGATGCAATGAGAGAATATTCTTTGGTTTCCCATTAAATTTTTAGCTTCATGAGGTTTTTAATGACATAAAGAGTCTTTTAAAACAATAGTAATCTTTTGTGCAATTGAAAAGATCATATGACGTTAAAGTTTTGTTATGGAACAATAAAGAACCTTTTAATGATTTAATAATGTAGTCTTGAGTTGAAAATTAAATGTTGAAGCCCTTTAGAAAATTGATTGTCAGGCTTTTGAGATCAAACTGAGTACATAAACGTAGGATTAAGATTTGACTGATCAGTTTGTTCATTCATTTGACTTCTCAAATGTGATAAGATCATCTTTGATATTTCATTCCCGCCATTATAATCACAGGCATTATTCATGTCTATTATAACATGATCATTTTAACAATATTTGAGTGATTACTACTTGGTATTTAAGCAAATTTGGTCACATCTGTATGTAAATATGGTTGTCATTTCCAAATATTCACTTTGTTGGCATAGCATTTGTTCATTCCCTTTTTTTTGGGTTTAATCAAATCCCTATGAAGTTGGATCTGGTGATCTTAAATCCTCAGTTAATCTATTATGAGGCAATATTAAATGCTTATTATTCATTGTAACAAAGAGTAATAATCACTGCATACAATCAGTTAGCAGCAAATAAAATGTGCAGTTTTGTTCATAGTGGTGATGAATTATGCGTATGATGATTTATTTTCTACCATTAAACTGTTCGTGATTGCCTTCTGGCCATGAGAGAGAGGGAGCCTCTCGGTGTTTAGAGTATTTAACTTCATTACAAAGCGTGAAACATCACCTCATGGGCTGCGAGTTGCAAATGAAGCGCTCATTACAGACTCAGTGGTTTTTAATGGAGGGTTTACGGACCCCATGCAATGCTGGATGGTTTTATGTAGAGTTACGGACCATGTTCCTGCAGATGGATACTGATGGATGATGTTGTGGCAGTCCTGGATGTGCTTGTAGATGCACCCAAGCTGATTTGAAGTAAGCCAGAATAAATAATGACCCAATATTCATTGCTAGGATGAACTGTGCCTTTAAACAGCCCTCAGGTTAGCCGGATTTCTGAGACAACCATATAAACTCCTTCCGTCAGGCATGGTTAAAGTGATTTCCGTCTAGGTCGACACACTGAAAATGTATTTCCGAGTCAGATTCGCACTTCAGTTTAATTTTGTATCTGTCATACCTGACTATTATGGGTTTCCGCACTTTGTATGGTGCATATCGGAGAGCAAGAGGAAATATGGGGAGTCGTTTGCCAATTTTTGCCGCTCGTGGGAGGGATGACTTGGTTTTACGAGTAGTAGTAATTCAATGAAACAGCAGTGACTCCGAAAGTGATGAATTACCCATAACTTAATCTCTTTTTTTGGTTTCAGGTGTGTAGGAGTTCTTGTGTAGCACCTAATGAAGTGTTAAATATTTGTCTGTATAGGAACCTTTAAAGGTACTTGTACTCCGTGTTATTGACAAAACAATTATATAAAGTGTCTGTCAAGAGCAGTTTTTGAGAATGTGTAGTGTAGCCTTTTTTGAATGTAGTTTCACTTGTATTAAAAGATAAAAATTTTAATTATAACCTTGGATGGCTGTGTTTAAAGTGTGCTTTCATTTGCTGATTTTCAGTCATCAAGGAATTCATAGCTTCAGTTGTTCTCGTGATGTAGCTTGGAGCTGTTTTGCATTAACAATATTTCATTAATATATTCAGTTAACAAAAAATGGTCAAGGATACATGCAAATATAAACATATGAATTGCAGTAGTGTGCAATTAGTTACAAATGTTAGTAATAGTATTATTTTATGTTGTTTAAAAAATGATTCTTCCTTAAAAGTCTTTAAAATGCACATGGTGAATGTCAAAAAGGAAAATCAAGTAAACCCAACATAACAGGTACACTGTTACAACTTCACTTGTTTCATATTTTATCAAAAGCCTTTACAAGATGCTTTTTGAGATTCCAGAAAGCATTTTTGAGGGAAACCCCAGGAGAAGGATTTTTTTATGTTTGCAAACATGCTTTTATTTATTTATTTTCTTTACTGGAACTGTTTTTTTTCTTATAACCAGCTGTTATTATCCTAAGTGCATATTACTATTTTTAGAAATTTTGTTAACTGCTAGCTTCCCTGTTGGAGCTAGCCTAGCACTTCTTCAACAAATGTAATCCTGGCTGATGCAAGTTTGCTTCTGACTTAATACATTTTCCGATCCCATTCCTTTCATCTTTTTTCCTGCCATTACCATGTCCACTTTCTACTTTCTCTCTCAATAAGAAGCTCAAAAAGAAATGCATTCCCAAATGTATCCAAGTCAAATCCATTTAGTTTTTTAGATATATATAATCTGAGCCACACAACACAAAGAATAAAATCCAGTGTTTACAAACCCTGATCTAAGCATATACTGATCTGAAAATGATAATATTTGTCTTTGTAAAACGCATCAGAGTCATATGGTGACTCAGACTGAATTTAAACTAGTTTTTTATCATTCAGAAAGCAATGCATACATAAAAGAGTACAGTTATGTATGGTGTGCAGTATGGCCTGGAATATCCAACTACATCGATTTTACAAAATGTGGAAAGAATGTGTAGAAACATGACATTCGCATAATTGCATCTGACTGCAGGGAGTATATGCATCACAGGCTTGTAAGATGACAAAGCCAAAAGTCAGCAAATAATGCAAATGCAAAACTACAAATAATGCTCATTGGAAATAAATTCTTCAGACTACATTTAAGCAAAACATAAAACATTAGTTTTATTAGTTTTAACATTAGTTTCTCTGGTTACATTTTCTTGCACGTTTCAGATGACAAATCCAAGGGCACTGTCTGTATTTTTGTGAATTTGAAATGCATTGCTTAGGGTGCATTTTGTTATGTTTCAAAGACAGGTCAATGAGAAGGCAGTGCTTGTCGTGCAGAACACATGGCAAATCACTCACCACAACCCTACCAATAGTGTTTTAAATAGAAAACAGAAGAGAAAGGTGTATTTGTGCATTTGCACATAGTTTTACGTGGTTTATCGTTTTCTTTTACCTGTTTTTTTGGAACCGTGAGTCACAAGTGCTCTGCATCACAACAGCATACACGATAAGCTACAGAGCAAGCTGACCCCATCAGAAAAGTTGTTCATATGGAAACGGAACGTAAGGCATATTTGATTACAAATAGACATTAGACAACAGACATTTAGATGTTCTTTGGTTTATTTTTTGGTGTTGTGCAAAGAACTGCTTGACTTTATTTGTAGATAAAATAACCCTGTAAATGTTATTAGTGTGAAAAGGAACTAAAGCTGTTGTTTGATTGCTTCATAACATTCAATTTAACTAGAGTACATTTTTATGGTTTTACAAATCTGAAGCACGTATTTCCAATGACCCTGTGTTGAAATTATCTTATGAATAACATAATAACATAACTAATTTGATCCCAACTTTTTCTAGTGTTCAGATAGAGTGCTGATGTACCATATTTCCACATCCTTTTCCTATGAACTTCCTCCCTATGGCATTTACAGCAACTTGAGGCTTAAGAATATATATCTATATTCTTCCTGTATATGAACTTTCTATTAATAAGGCCTAATAGTCTGTGAAATCCACTTTGCGATGCACCCTGCGTTCACAGAGTGCTTCACAGTGCGAACTTTGAAATATATTCTTCAGTTTGATCGTAGCAGATATAGACTGCAGAATCATCATGCAGACAGCAGGTCATGAGGGTTGATAAAGCAATCAATCACTTCCCCAAAAGAGCACGAGGCTTGGGATTAATGAGGGTTTCTATCCCATTTGTAATTCTTTTGCTCTGTATTCTGCGGCCTCAGTAATGGATTCCAATTTGCTCTTTTTGTCACAGAGAATAATTTACATCCCGCAATGCAGTGTTGCAATCTGGAGCACATGTACCACTCTGGATGGCTCTCATTAGGGCTAATAATCACACCCATGACTGTCCAACTGGTGCATAAAATTCTCTCTCTGGCGATGACGACATCTTGATGTGCCCTGCATTGGAAATGTATTAAGTGTCGTCAGCGATTTGAGTGCTTCATTGTTGTGAGCCTGTAGGTTCTGAAGTGATGGATGAAAGCTCTTGAAATAGATGGCAGACGGCAACAGCTCTCTGGTAGTGCTGAGAGAGAGAAAGACAACTTTTAAGACGAATTAAATTACATTCGAGGTACTCGCTTCATGAAGTTTGTTGAAAAATCACCCACAGTATTGTCTTTAGTTATGGCTTTTTTGGGGTTTTATTTATATCATTCAAATTATTGGCACAATTTTTTTCATTAAAGTTAATGTTTCATTTTACTGTTAAATAGTTGTATAAAATACGAAAAAGTTTTCTATATAGTTATAAATAAATAAAATAGTTGTCGTTTAGTCGTCTTTTTGGTCAGTGTTAATTTATTATAGAAAAAAATCATGGTTACATTTTGAAGGTTTCACATGATTAAACATAAGAAACATACCATTATTTGGGTGGCTGTATAATTGCAATCAGTTTAAAGTGTGCAATATTGATAAACATTTCAATAATGTACTTACAACATATTGTTTGACGTGCTGATCCTTATGGAAAATCTATATATGTACTCTTAATTGTGAGGGGAAAATCAGGGCTACAAGAAAAATTGACAGATATAAACTCAAAAACCTGAGGAGAAAACCATGATTGAAAGTGTATGTCTCACAGTTTGGATTTTATTAAAAGGAACTAAAAGTTATAGTTAAAATTGGCAAACAAAATTATGTAGATCTTAGATTTTAGAATGGGTTTGGGTTTACCACAGAGCTATTGTCTAAAGTCAAAAACTATCCAGGATGGAAATGTGTTTCATTAGCCCAATTGGGTAATGATAACGCGCCTGTGCAACGTGATGTAGTTCTAGTGTGATGTCATGCGAGGGTCTTCACAGACTGTGACTGCAGCCCTCACTGAACTGATTGCTCATGTCTCTTTTTGTAACTTCTGATCTGTTTTAATTAGTTGCTTTCAAAGACCTGGTTTAAAGCCTCTGAGCTTTCTCGTTTAGACACATCAGAGGCTATAGTCTTAATCTTTCCCAATACACCATTTTTTTTCCAGCATGAATCACACAGGACTGTTTTAAGCTCTTTGGAGCGTCATCCGCAGCACATTTTAAATTTTAATTTCCTCTGTGGAAGATTGATTATGATACGGCTATTTTTACCCATCAAATGTGCTGATGCAATTAGTCATGCCAGAGGTGCTTTTATAAATATTGTATGATGTATAGAAATGTTTAACCCTTGTTTATGATGTTTAAAAACATTTAATTTTAACATGAATGACTATTCTTATTGACAGTGAGTAAATGTTGACTTTGTTCATTTTATTGCTATGTCCACCTGTTTCCAAATGTACATATATTGTATTTTAAATTTATAGGTTTCACTTTCAGTTTGTGAATCTTCCAATCAAAGATTTTTTTAAACTATGTATTTATTGATTTACAATTTAACAATCAGCACAATTAACAAAAAGAATATTCAGAGGTCAAAGGGTTCATAAAGGGTCCAAAAAATATTCCACGTTTCTAAAAATATGTGAGTTTTTTGTTTTTTAAGCTATATTTTAAATATTCCAAATGCAGTGTGTCATTAATAATATTTTTAAATAATCCAAATGTTGGAGAGAGTTATTTTTTCCAGTTTAAAAAAAATACATTTCTTAGATACATAAGAAATCAGACCTACCCTTTTGGTAAATACAGTGTCTGATACATCATTCAATTCAACCCCAAAAAGATATATCTAAGGCATCTTGTGATATTTCTTTCCCAGGACAATCACAGAAAACTCATGTAAAGTATCCCAAAACTCATTAAGTTTTTCACAGTTCCAAAAAATATGCATAATGATATTTCTTACATCTAAAGGCGATGGACCAGGATATATCCTACTGAGGTGAACTGGAGTCAAGTATATCCTTTGTATAAATTTGTAATTTCTTCAATTATTTTGTTGCTAGAAAATGAAAAAACAATCAAAGAATTTGAACTATTTAAAATAGCGAGGTTGTGCTAGAAATAATTCATATTTGTTAAGACTTAATTAGAGCTTTTTCATTGTGCTTTATTTTATCTGTCTTGAAAATAACGTAATGCTTGTAATTTAACATAACCTTATAAAGATATTATATGGTTCAACTTTTACTCCTAATTATTTTCCATTTAAATTTTGTGTAGTACAGTAAAATAATAGTAAAAATGTTAACATGCTGCAGAAAGTCACATCTGTAGGTTTGGGAGCTATTTCTGGTCACTGAAAGATTTTGTTACTTAAAATAAGTTTATTTTTGATATTTGACACATAAGCATAGGAAAGTATTGGCACTTTTTTATGTCTAGGTTTTTTTTTATGATAACGGTTGCTTTATTGACAGTTTACAGTTTAATGGAAGTTACTTTCATTATTTGTGCAAATCATTAGGAAAAAAGGTGGATAGTGATTCTTGAAAATGCTTTGTATTTAAAGTTACAGACGATAAAAGTAACTGCAGAACAGGAATTTCCAGTCCCTAAAATGTAAATGATTCATATGTAAATGAATCATCTAAAGATTATTAATCTCAGTGCAGATTCTCATAAACGCGGGGACAGGAAGATTAATTTATTCACCGTTCGTAGTATTATGGGTGAGAGGGTTCGAAATCATCTGCTACGCACTGTGAAGCTGTGAAACATTGCCAGCTTTGGGCTCTGTTTGTGGCACAGTTTTCAGCCAGGAAGTGCAGACGCTGGTTCAGTCCTCTCCTGACAGCTCTATCTCTCCAGCAGAGGGGAAGGACAGGGAATACCTGCTTGGCGGATAGCAGGGCTTTCTGACTGTCACTGAGCCCAATCTGTGCACCCGCTGCTCTCTAAACCCACAGCTTGAGCTGGATGTCATCTGTGCGTTGAACTGGGTCAGATCAAGTTTAGTGCAGAACTTTGTGTTTTCCTCCATTTCCAGAGGCGTGCATCAGCCCCAGAGCCATGAATTATGCAGAGGGTCATTTCAGAAGAGAAATCATTTTCCATTTATAGGGCAGTGTGTATGTGGAGAAATGTTTGCTACCTTAGATTTGCTACATCAGCAGCTAACCAGTGTAAAACACCATGGACAGTTGTTAGTTTAATCCTAGTTGTTTTAGTAATTGTGAAAATGCTGTTGTAAGTACTGTTTTGAACAACATTTTTAAAAGTCTTGATCTTAGAATTGGGAAAAAAAATTCAGCCAGTTTAACAAGCTAACCATTTTTTAAAAATATATTTGTTTATATGTTTTTTAACTCTATTATAATATAATATTTAAATTTTGTAAGCTGTATGGAAAGAGCTGTGTATGTATAGCAGGGGTGCTCAACCCTGTTCCTGGAGATCTACCTTCCTGCTGATTTCAGTTGCAACCCATATCAATCATACCTGCCTGTAATTATCCAGTGGTGTTTAGGTGCTATTTAGGTGTGTTTGATCAAGGTTGGAGCTGAAGTCTGTAGGAAGGTAAATCTCCAGGAGCAGTGTTGAGCAGCCCTGATTTACAGTGTGTCATATTGGAGTGATAAAAACACAACAAAAATTTCCTGACAGTTAAAAATAGTATCCAAATCCCAGTGATTTTGAGGCCCTTCGCAACGTGATATAGGAGTGCGATTTATTTCTATTAGTTTTATTTTTTTATTTATTTATTTATTTTATTTATTTTTTCTCCCGCCCACCGAATTAATTGACAGACACTGTTTCTATAATAGCCTGCATACATGTCCACAGAACAATCTTTTTTTGCAAATAAACTGGTATTTAAAATATTTGTTACAACTTTCTGTAAGAGAGTTTGATACGTCTAAAATGTTTTAATTTGCATTTGTGCGAGACTCATCCTTTCAGAGAGGCTTGAATAAACTCCACCACAAATACATGACATAAACTTACTTGGTATCGTTGAGTAATGAGCTATATTTCAGCTTCATCCGAGTCTGTCTCTGTCACTGTGCTGTTTATCTGACATGAGAGGCAGACACACACATGGGAAAGGTGGGCGGGGAGAAGCAGCTCATTTGCATTTTAACCCACAGGCTACAAAAACAGCTACAATGTACTCAGACACCAAAACGGGCAGATTCTGGAGGCTATAATAAATTATCTGATGGGTATTTTGAGCTGGAACTTTACAGACGCATTCTGGATACACGAAAGACTCATCTTACATCTTGTAAAAGAGGTGCCCTTTATTGTGGCGGCGCGCCTTAGCTTTTTTTGTTTGTTAGTTTTATTCATTTATTTACTTATGAGTGTGCACCACATAGATTTTTGATATTGTATAGATATAGTTAGTAAGGGGGTAGGGGGAAGCAGTTGTGGTGTTAAAACCGCTAGTGAAACTGATGAAGAAGACCAGACTATTTTATCTAGATTTTAAGTTTTTTATGCTTAGACTTTAGACTTTAAATTTCTAGTTAAATTTAATTAAAAAAGTTAATCCAGCATTGGGTTTGTCCATATTTGACCCGAAAATGGGTTACAACAACCTAGTATTCTTTGGTGTGTGTGTTTGTGCGCGTGTATATATACATGTATATGATATAGCTGATATGTATATAGCTGATGGGCACCCTTACTACAGAGAGTTATATAATATACCTCTTTAAAGTAGTGCAACTTATGATGTTCAGGCTCACAGCAACATTCACAACACTCACAGCAACATTCCCCGTCAAGCCACTCTGATCATACCATGCTTCATGAACCATGCTGTACATTTAATTAAAGAGCATCTGCAGTTTTTCATAATCACTGTAAGCCAAACCCATTGCCATCCCCTCCAGACAGATATATTTGGGGAAAGATGTTATATGTTTTGATGCCAAAATGGCCGTTAGCTTAAATAACTTGTATTAAACAGACTTGGTTTAAGATGATATTTCATTTCTTGCAAGCATGAGAGTGAGCCGTAATCATTCTTTATATAAGTCTCTAGAGACTGACCCTTAGCTACTCCGCCATCCGTTGCATGCTTCCGAATAATGAGAGAACGGTCAGGTTAGTGACCCCCACAGGAGTTGTTATAATAAGGAATGTGATGGTGTGATGATCTGCCCTACTCCACAGATGCTTGGAAAATGACGCACAAAGCGTTTAGTTTTTACGAGAGAAAAACATTGGAACAACTCTTATCTTATCATATTGTCTTATCATATTGAACCCGCGCAGATGTTTCTTCTGTTCATAAACATGTATGTGTGTTGTATGCTGATGTCATTCGTGATGTATGGTGTTTTTCTGAGTCGACCCTGAGAAAAAGTGGCTGTATCGGCAACATCAGCAGTAAAGCAATAGCCTTGGCTGTGTTTTTGTTCACCTGTACTTTTAAAAGGTACAGGAACTAGAGAGCCAAAGCATGGCCACTCTGGCTTTATCTTGTATGGTTGTTTTGGGTTTGAAAATAATTGTTGTGATGATTTCTGTCCTTTTGGAAACTGCAATTTCCCATGTGGGATTAATAAAGAGTTTGTCCATCCATCCATAGCGCACAAATATTTGGAGTGAATGATTGACAGATGTGTATTTGTCATCCCCCAGACATCATCTTCACTTTTACAGTCTTTGCCCATCTTCCCTTCTGCTGCTGATTGCATTTTACATAAGGGCTATTTCATTCCACTAATACTTCAGTTCTGACACAAAATAATGATCTTAAACTACACCGGCAATAAACAGTTTTAGCCCTCAGGACGCACCTTCATCCAGCACTGCACTAGGCATCCCATTTAATTCTCAATCTGCATCATTGCAGACAGGTTGCAATAATAATCTTCTCACATTATTGTGGCAGTGTTCACCAATTATTCTTGTCCCGCGGCCCCCTGTTTTCTCTGCTATTGAGTAGGATAAAGCATCTTTGAGGTGTTCATTATTTTTGAAGATTTTCAGAGGGCCAATTCAAAAAAGCAGACTGAGTGTAGTATCAGAAGACGCTCCAATCTCCAGTGACGCCCTCATCTTTGGAAAAATCTACACGTACAAAGGCAGCTCAACTACCTGAGCCACCCTCATGACCTCAGGATAATGTCACTCATGCTAATTACCGCCGAGTGGATTTGCATCTTTCTTGCAGGCTGGTGCCTGAGATTTTTGGCACTGTCACGTTGCAATGGAAAAACAGGGCAATCTCAATATGCAGATGTAATGCCAACTTCTGAAAATAATATCATTATTTATGCCTCTATAGGAGATCTACATATCGTTTTATAGCTTTTTCCCTCTTTCTACTGGCAGGACTCCACTGCTGAATAGGAGAGACAAAACTGAGGTGGAAGAATGAGGTTGCTAATTACTATTCATATTAATTAGTGCCTTTTTAAAATGGAGATTAGAGTGGAATGAGTTGGAATAGTAACAAGAGCTTCCTGTAAGAAAGGGAAAGCTGATAAGGAGTCACATGACTCTGGCAAGAGCAGAAATGGGCAGACTTTTTTTTTTTTAGTTCTTATAATTTTTTGTGATGATAATTATGCAATGTAGAGAAGCTACAAATGATAGACCTCAAAGATACAACTTTTAAACGCAACAGACAAGCGCCTGTGATTTAGGATTTTGCAGATATTAAATAACTGTCTAATTGCGGTTATTTATTGTAACTGCATTTTTTTTTCAGATGACTGTGATTGTTGCAATTAATATCCACAGGGAGGCTAAACCAAAAAAACAGGTGCCTTTTTAAACGCACGTCACTTTTACTTTCAAATTTGCAAGAGTGAGAGTTGAGGCTGATTTATACTTCTGCATCAAGCACATGCATATGGTCTGGCGCAGCCTTTGTTCGGTCACATACCCCTCACCATGGCTGACGCCATCGCTGACGCTTTTCTCTCCAAAAATGTATCTACACGTCGAAATGACACATACTGCAAGCTCTGTGATTGGTCTGCTTGGTAGCTGTGATGAGCTGTGAAGGAGCCCCAGATGTTATGTGTTTACCTTATGACTGAAGTTGTTGCACGTCTGGCGGTTCCCGCCTCTGAAACAGCGAGTTTTAGCTACTTGTACATGGGTAGCGTTCAGAAAAAAAACAAAACACTCGTGAAGAAACTTGCCAGCAAGTGTTTCGAAAATGTTATTGCAGAGCAACATAAACCGCATGCAGAAGTATAAATGCATTGCTTCGCTCAAGGCATGCACCATGGGCCACGGTGATCACTCAACGCAGAAGTATAAACCAGCTTTAAGTTGTGTTTGTACAGCATTTTTCTACTAATAATACATCAATTAATTTGGAACTTCTTGGAACTATTTGGAATTCTTTAATAATTAAAAAGCATGCCAGGCCACCATATTAAAATCTGATATGTCATTATATGCAAATCGCATATTTATTGCACATTCATTGTTTCAAACATGTACAAACTGAACGTATATCTAAAAATATTGTAAAATAGTGCAATTTACAGTATATGCTTGTGTAGGATTAGCGGTGAGTTCGGTGAACTGATGACCTTCACGGCCAATCACTGTCTTTTATGTTGAACACATAAACACAATGGCAAATCAGCGGTGTTTAAGAATGTGTTCAACAGTGCTCAAATGTTCACGGAAAATGGATGTTTTTAAAATTCCACTATCGATTGGTATCGAATTCCAGTGACAACCCTATTATTTGGTCATGTAGATTTAGATGTAGAGTCCTAAAACAGCCAATTAATCATCAGTTCACCAAACCAGAAAATTAACCACAAGACAAAACAGATAATTAAATGTGTAATAACACTACATTTTTTTATACAATTAATTGTCATCCAGATTTCCTAATCGTCACAGCCCTACCTGTGATATTGGCTAACCGTTTAAGTACAAAGGTCTGAAATTAAATTAATAGTTCATAAATTAGTGATATTTTAACTCCTAATGCATGTTATGTTACATAATTGATTTTTGAATCCAACTGTACTATTTATTTATTTTTTCTAGTGGCTGAATGTTTCAAGTTATTTATAAAGGAAGCATTCAATAGCTTAGTGGTTAATTACACATTGAGAGCTCCAGTGAGATTATATACAAGTTCAGAGGTTCTGCATAACACCGGGATATCGTGCAGCTCAGAAAAATGAACACGAAAATGCACAGCAATAAAGTGGTGTACCATTTCCTCAATCTACTGAATTTCCAACCATCAACCACTCAGCGTCTACCCCATGAGTCAGAGGTACAAATCTCCACAGATTCAAATTGGGTTGAGTGTAGCTCTCCTAGAAAAATCCTGAGCAGATTATGTTTAAAGCTCGGAAGAGCATTTGGAATTTCAGGTGGAAAAGTTGGCTAAGCCACATATTTAAATTTCCTGTGAAATGACAGTTTGCATGTTGGACTCAATATAGGATAATTTTTAAGCTGTAAGACCAGTATGTACCTGCCTAAATCTGTACTGCAATAGTTTAGAAGAAAATTCACCAGTATGTAGTTCACCAGTTGGAATTTTCTGTATAGCTTCATGGTTAACGTAGATTTTGTGCTAAAATTATGCTATTATTTCACCTTAATGAATAAGTAAAGTACGGAAACGTGCATTTAAAGTGCTTTTAAAGTTGGCTAATCCAAAAAATCCCCCAAAAAAGTGTGTAAATAAAGAGGGTATAACTTTTTTGTTCCCCCCTAGCAGATTTTTTTTTCCATTCAGAATCTGAAAGAATGCGACCACCATCGTTCTTTATTGACTGCATTTGTCTATGATACACTGCTGCCTTCCTGGTCCTCAGCTATAGATCTGAGGCACAAAAATCGTTACGGATTCTATGAGCTGTGTAAATGCTGTAGTTATTCATGTTCTTCAGGGAAAAGCCAAGCCCAGCATCAGCTCTCGTCAGGTGTGAAATGATTGGATGTTTTCATTGCAGTGAATAAGGTGAGATGAGGCATGGAAATCCCATTGTAAATGGACTCTCTGTAGGTAAATTCCCCTGATTGGTTTTAGATGAAGCAGCTGAGAATCAATCAAATCGATGCCCCTAGATGTGATGAATCGGGTGGCAATGTTTTAATAGACTGTCACCTCTTCGTCTTGAAGGCCATATTTCACTAACCCGACAGCCAGCCGGAAGATTGAATGTCGTGTTTTACTCAAGAAAGATTGTAGCTGTTTTAGCAGCTGAGGTTTTGTCTCTATAAGTGAAAGATTACACAGTTTAGAGAATAACAGATGTGTGTTTGCATTCTGCTGTCACTCAATATACCTTAATGGAGATCCTCTGTGCTGCTGTGTACAAGGCTTGGCTGTATGTTAAGCTTTAGTGAAAGAAACTAATTTGCTTTCAGCTTTTATTGATCACCATTGCCCAATAAATAGGCCACATTATAGAGAGTACCATAGTTAGACTCTCAACCCTAGATATGACCAGCACACATGCAAATTCTATTAATTCACTCACATATTGATCCAGTTGTTACTAGAAGAATAGCTTCAATACTGTTTCGTATAAGTACGTGGGGGCACATTTCAGCCTACTTTATTTTATGGGAAAAGGGAAAGAAGCCAATTTCTTTGCCCTGGGTTAAGCTAGATTGTGACTTTTTAAACAGTTTAAAGTCCACTCATGCGTTCCTCATGCAGCGTCTCATGTCAAGTTGAAGGTTATTTATTTGGAGTGTTGTTTTGGAGAAGGCAGTGTTCGGAATCTCAACCGTGTGCAGCTGTGGAGCTTTTTTTTTCTGGCCGGAGATGACAAATTGCTTTCTGGCGTTCAATGACTGACATCATCATCATCATCATTTTAAGCCACCAGCCAATTTCTGTTTGTCTTCCTGGACTGGGCTATACCTGCTGTTTTTCTCCCCCACTTCAGTCTCACCCCTAGTGCATTTAGGTTGTTTGTTATTGGCATTCTGTTGGCTGTTAATTTTTTTCCCCCTTATTCCCACTGTCAAAACAGATGCATGACTGGTGCACCATCCATTTTTTTGCAAGTTCCCCATTCTCTTCCTGTTCCAGCTGGGTTGCTGGCACCTACTCAGGGAATACCAATACTCTGAATCAGCGGTGCCTTCCTTCTAAACGAAGATTCAAGCGAGCGAACAACATAATGGTCTCTCTCTCTCTCTTCTTGCCATCTGTTTATTTTAAAAGCTTTCCTCCACTGATGCGAAATTGGAGTTTGCCTGATGAGGGAGGGGGAAGGACATCCCTGCTTCTTCAGGCCCTTGTCTGGAAGAGTGTCTTGGGACAGTCACTCCAGTCAGACTATACCGTGTCTCCACTGGTGTCTGCTTGGCTTTGCTCAAAATCTCACATGTGCAGCAGAGCATAATAGGTAACTTGGTTTAGCAGGGGCTCTAGCAAGGCTGATACCTTAGAAGAAGCCTTGACCTGACTGATGTATTAAATTTTTTATATTGCCCATTTTCTACTTTATAGAGAGGGCACATTCAGAGAGGAAAAGGGGAAATAGTCGGCTGCGAGATCAGGGCATGATATGAGCTCAGTTTATATTGCCGCATGCATCTGAAACAAGGGGATTTGGTTCCATTGTTATTTTAGTTCTTGTTATTCATCCATTCTGTCTGTTTTATGATTTGTTTTATTTATTATTTATTCTCTCTGTAGTTCGTTCTATTGTTAGTTCAGTCTATTATCCATTCATAATTGCTATCCATTATTAAGTATACTTTCATTTGTTCTACATTGGTCTCGCAACTTGTATTACGTAACTTGCTGAATGAGCAGTGCACAGTCCTGCTGAAGTAAACTAAGGCTTAGAAAGTCCTTTCACGCTCTTCAGCTCAAACCTTCCTTCTGCTGAGAAAGGACCAAGCCTGAAGTACCAATTGTTTTGACAGAATGTGAAAATTGTGTTATTAATAAAACAGTCACACAATATAGTTTCCTTCTGCATTCAAATAGCGGAGACACGAGCGTCTCTACAGATGAGCTGCAAAAGCGTAATTACGCATCAAAGACCTCCTCTGACCTTAATGAACATGATGTGGAATTGAAGGGTTATTTGCATCTTGTTCTGATCAAGCACAGGTGACAGAACCGAATGAGGGCCATGATTTGAATTGATGCAGCGGCGGAGTTTGACCACGCGTCCACAGACACGGGTGACAAGGTTGGCAGCTTAATTATGCTTAATGACAAGGAGCGCCTCTCCAGGCTCACTTTGCCACCAACTACATCTCATAAACCAGTGGAAGCTGAGTTTTTAATTTACTGCAGAAGAGAACAAATCACCTCAAGGGTGTGGATTGACATGCAGATGGGACTTATCATTCATAATTGTCCTTGCTTAGGTGAATGAATGCCTGCTGGAACTGTAATACCTGAATACAGTATACTTGAGGAAAAAAATCTCTGTATACTTTAAACTGTGACTTTTAATAAATGCTATTTAAATCTAGTCTCAACTCCTTTTCTACTCTACTTTCATTTATAGTAACGCAACATGAGAGCAGCTTTTGTGATTGGTCTTATGTTTGCTTTATGAGTCTTTTGTTTTAAATAAAGTATGCTTTGGTAATACTTGTTGTTGTAACCCGGGGAAGTGAAACTGACAACAGAGGTGCGGATCCACATGCAGGTTTATTAGCGAGGTCAGGTAAGCAATGGTCATTACAGGTGCAAATAGATGTATATAGACAATCCAGAATCGTAGATAATGTAACAGGCAGAAGGTCAGAAGGCTGGCGGCAGACAGGGATAAACAGATAAACAAGGGGAAGATAAAAACACGAAAAAACAAGACCAAGGAAACGCGTTGTAATGTCACTTAATATAAACAAGTCTCATCGACTAGTGTGAGTGTATGTGCTGCTTAAATAGTGTGTGTAATCAGTTCTTGACAGTCTTCCGGTGGTGTGTGTGTGCTATCAGTCAAGATCAGGAACATCTGTGTGTATGTGGTGCATGACTAAAGATGTAGTCCATGACATAGCGGATTTATAGTTCATGTGAATGTTGATGTGTTTTCCAGCGATCTCTGAAGGTTAGATCGCTGGTGATCATGACAGTTGTGCACTATAATTTTAAAACTACTTTCAATAAATTCTATATAGAATTCATAGTAACACTCTGCAATAAGTTTGTAGTAATTAATGATAGTTTATGTATTTACATTTACTAACAATGAACAGTACATATATTACAGCATTTATTCATCTTTGTGAGTCTTATCGGAAGAAGTTGTAGACTGATAGTTTGTGTTAACTCATGATAACAAGCACAGATTTGGATTTTAATAGTGCATTAGTAATAGCTGAACTATGACTAATGAACAAGTATTGTTCAGTATTATTTCATGTTAACTAACATTTACTAATGAAACCTTATTGTAAAGTGGCCGAATTCACATGCCACTGTACCAAATATAATTTGTCAAGTCATATTTACATTTGAAGCTTCTTTTAAAATGTTAGTGTGGAGCTTTGAATGTTTTTTGACTTATTTTATTGAGTCATCACCCTAATAAAATCTTACATAGCCTATGATTGTTTTCATAACTAGACCTCCTTGAAGGTGCATATGTTATCCGGCATAATGTTGTTTCTGAAAGTTTGAAAGACATGTCTGAATCATTAGACCAAGAGGTTAATATTTTTTTAACAGCATTTTAAAATCATTACTCAATTTGCCTGAGAGACAATAAAAAAGGCAAACTAATTTCTCTTTGCTATGAGATCCTATGCACCAGTAGTTTAATACCGACCATCTAGCATCTTCCATCTTGCTGCATGAAAATGAAATGATCTGATATTATAGTATATTCTTCAGTGGGTTCTATAATCTCAGTGGGTCTTGTGTGCACCGCAGAGTCAATCACAGCCATGGCTATCCTATAACTCAGCTTCCCAAAACACCACAAAACTGCACATTTCATTTCCCATTTTGCTTTTGAACTGACCTTTTTGAAATGATCTTACTGGCTCGGTCTCATTTTCAGTCACAAATTTGCTTTGCTCTGCAACCACCTGTGCATGTGTACGTGTTGGCATATTATTTTTCAGACATCGTTTTGAGCCCTGCTGGAGGGAGAAAAGTCAATCAGTCATGCTCTGTACTGCTAAAACTTCACACAGATGTATGCACTACAGAGGAATACGTCAGTAGATCATTTCTGAAACATAATTTCTGGCAGTTGTGTGTGTTTGTGTGTGTGCATGTTTTAGATTGCATGAGTTGTTATTTCACAAAAAAAAAGAACCAGACCATTTACTGAAAACTCTAGTGCAGTGTCCAGCCAAGATTGTGTATTGGTCTTTTTTTTTGCTGGTACAGGTGGACACAGTGACCTTTTCCATGATTCATTGGTTGTTCTGAGTGGACAGCGGCACATGTAGTTTTGCTGCAATGTAGCAAGTATGATGAGTTTCCACTCTGCTGTGCTTTCTGCTTTTATTTACGAGTACAGGGCATTGCAGCCCATAATGCAGCGTTTCTCAGTGGACATAACACACTACGCTATAAACTGCAGACAGGACTTATGCTTTAGAACTCCACTTGAAATTGAGAGAAAAAAGAAAACCCAGGTGTTGGATGAAATTCTCACCACAAAATCTGCCAAAACATAAAGGCAGCACCTGCTAATGACTGTCAGCGTGTGAACCTTGGTATTGAATTGTGGGATTGAATGCTGCAATGTACTCTAATTTCAGGTTATACTCCCAGCTGTGAACTCGCCACGCAATGTGCAATCAGCCTAACAGACTGACACTCTGTTTCTTCAAGTCTTTGAGTGTTGCTGCTGGCTTTTGGATATACAACGACTTCCTTCATATAAGATGTGATAGTTTAGTAATATAGTAGTATTAATATAGAAGATGTTTTATAAAGGGGGACTGAACCAGTCTGACCCTTCAAACACCTTTCTTTACACGGGTCTTCTTAAAATTCTTTAATTAGAAGTCAAAATAATTAGGAAAAACCTTTTGTTATGATGTACTTGTAACAAGCACAGTAGGGCTGCACAATATTGGAAAAGAATATTGCAAATTTTTTTTGTTTTCTGCGTTTTTTTATTATTATTATTATTATTAATTTATTTTATTCACCACGTAACTTAAATAACTCAATTTGGAAATAATAAATACTTTTAAATTCTTTGGGATGATTTTGTAGAGTGCATTTGCAGAAAATATAAATAACAAATGACCAGCATAGGTAAAGTAGAGCAACAATATAAATAAACACTATTCAGGTACAGAAATAAAATAATCAAATGTACAATAAAGTTTTATAGTCCTAATTGTGTAAATAATTAAATAAAATGTAATCTTTGTTAAAGCTACATAATTTAATAATTCCTTGTGCCTTTGGAATTATGCTTTAATGCTTTAAACTCACTTAAAATGCTTATTGATAACGCGCAAAATATAAACTTTGAATTTATTATGGTTACACCGAAATGACTCCACAATTTTGATGTGTTCTGAACTTGTAACGAGTAAGAAGTTATATTTTTGTATTGTTGCTATGATTGTGTTAGAAATGAGCCCTGCATGTACAGGTATGTGAGGGTAATGTACTGTTGCTCCATTTATTTAAATTTATTTCAGTAACCTTGTGTTTGACATTTTGTATGTAGAGGACAGTATACCCATTTCCTGGACAATAAAATACCACTAGGGGAAATCATCTTTGCAAACTTTGTTTATTTGAGGGATATCCATATTGCATCGTACATAGGCCATTACAAACCGTTTACCTGGTCAACTATAAGCCAGACTCCACATTGCAGATCCTACGATGTGACTATTGTGAATTCACACATTGCAATATCGATCATAAAACGATATATTGTGCAGCCCTTAAACACAGTTCATGCTGCTGACAGTGACTTTAACGCTATTTTCAGTAAGAAAATACTGAAGTTGTAGAAAAAGGCATCAAAGTATGTTTGAGAGACTATAGAACATGTCACGTACAGTATATCTATGTAATACTGTAGTTAGAATAAAAGTTATGTATGCTGAAAAAAAAATGCTGTTCCACACAATCCTTTCATGATGTCCCAAGGCAAACTGATGAAGTTAACTTAATGGTTTTTACAATTTGAAGTTGATTGAACATAAAACAATTAAGCTGTCCCAAAAAAAACCTCAAGAATTGTGTTGCTTCTGCTCATTTTAAATAAGTTGTTCAAACAAGCAGCAATCATATTTTTTGAGTGTATATTTCAGCGACTTGTAAAAATGCTACACTCTTTTGATTTTTCAGGAAAAAATTTTGAGGCCTTCACATGCTGTAAATGTCAATCTACAAGCTTTCATAGACAACCTATGAAGTCAGGGATGCTCTGGTTTTTTTTCTTTCAAGTTTTGTTGTAAGCTGATCAGGCTGATTAGTTAATTAGCTGTTCAGGCAACCCAATTCCATCCAATTTAATATCAGAAATTGAACCGTTTATTTTTAGATTAGAGTAATCCATGTTGAATTGAACATGATTCTTCTGATTGACCACTCATCTCACACTTAACCCTCGGTTTATGGTCAGGATGTGTCTCGCAAGGAGTTCATCGGGTCATGGAGGCAATCTTGCTTGAGAGGACAGCCATGGCTTGTCTTTATTAGAGTATTGATCATGCGATGCCACTTTATCTAGCAGGGTGGGACACTAATCAGCCTGGAGACACGCATCATTTCAAAGTAATGTACAGCAGACATTGATTTCTGCCCCCATGATTTCCCACCTTTTCCCAGGATGCGAAACCAATTGAAAAAATGGAGTCCTGCCATTGCAGCACACCTGTTGCGTAGCAATTTTAATGTCTTGATGAATACTAAAATGGAATAGCCACGAACTGACACTGCATGATTTGGCAACGTCTGTCCTTGTGTGCTGTGAAAGTTATTCAGCCGTTATTCAGGTTGCTCGGATTTCTATTTTACAGAAGTAGCACTGTTCACTATCCAAACAAAGTCACACGCTTTATAATGTTCCCTCCATCTCCATTAAACCTTTGGCCAGAGACACACGCCACATAGATAGGGCTAATGAGTAGTTTGTGGTTCAGACAGTGTTTAGTGACACTCTAGCTACTTTATTTTCATCCTCTGAGATGCATGCTTGGTAATTAACCCTGTTGGACTTCTTCGGATGCACAAACAGCACAATCATTTATGTCCAACCTCTCTGGCTCCAATCCTATTACACTTCCTGTGCAGTGATGAGGTTTAATCAGCATCCAGAGCATCTCACTTCTGTGGCTTTTCCAGTGACTGCACTGATCAGGAAGTTAAAAGAGCACCGAGGCTGAGAGTTCATCTCTAGTGACAGTGGACGTATATGTGAAGTGAAAGCCATGACGAAAGACTGGCAGTAGATCTTGTGTATTTAGCATCACCTTAATTCTCAATGATTGTCTTGCTAAACCTGGCCATTTCACAATCCTACTATGCACCGATTGGTCAGATGGACCAGTCTGTAATTGTCATTGGTCGATCATTCCGAATTTCAGCTCTTTATCAATTTAACGGTAACTACGGTATCAGTTGAAAGATCTAGTTGAGCTAGTTGAAAACCTTCTCCACAAGTTTGATCTTTAAACTTACAGTAAATCTATTAGGATAAAATGTGAAAAGGAATGAAAAGTGTCTGTGCACAGCACTACATTTCTGCTCAATCTGTTTTCTTTTGAATTGTTTTTGCAACATTAAGCTATAATTACAACCAATTACACGTTTCTGTTAAGCTCATGAAAGCAATGGCAAAACATATGCATTTAGATCAGATTAGTCATTGCTGAATTTTTATTATTATTTTTTTTATAGTGTGTGTGCTTAGTGACTAAATTCAGTGCTCTCTTATTATGAACAACAAAGTGCAGATACAGTGAAGAAATTCATTTGATAGTTTTAGTGATCACTCATAACATTTTTTTTCATTGAAAATAAATATGAATGCTTTTTAACATTGAAAACACAAACTAGTTTAAGTGTTTGAGGGTATGGCAAAGTGGACAGTGGCTGCCGTAGCTTTTATAGACATTATGCATATTTGTTGCGGATCTACTGTACACTACCTGACAAAAGTCTTGTTGTTGATCCCAGTTGTAAGAGCAACAAATAATAACTTCCAGTTGTTTATTTGGAAAATTGGCAGAAGGTAGATTTTTCTGATGAATCATCTGTTGAACTGCATCCCAATCATCACGGATACTGCAGAAGACCTACTGGAACCTGCATGGACCCAAGATACTCACAGAAATCAGTCAAGTTTGGTGAAGAAAAAATCATGGGTTGGGGTTACATTCGGTATAGGGATGTGCTAGAGATCTGCAGAGTGGATGGCAATATCAACAGCCTGAGGTATCAAGATATTTGTGCTGCCCATTACATTACAAACCACAGAGAGGGAAAATTCTTCAGCAGGATAGCGCTCCTTCGTATTATTATATATGGATAGCCTCCACATCAAAGTTCCTGAAAGCAAAGAAGGTCAAGATGCTCCAGGATTGGCCCTCCCAGTCACCAAACATGAACATTATTGAGCATCTCTGGGGTAAGATGGTGGAGGTATTGAAGATGAATCCTAATAATCTTTATGAACTTTGAGAGTCCTGCAAGAATGCTTTCTTTGCCATTTCAGATCACTTTATTAATATGTTATTTGAGTCATTGCAGAGATGTATGGATGCAGTCCTCCAAGCTCATGGGAGTCATACACAATATGAATTGTTTTTCCACTGCTCCATGAATTTATTTCTATATTCTATATTGTACATTATTTCTGTTAAGTGACAAGACTTTTTTGTCTGAACAAGGTCAGACCTTACTGTCCTAATTTAATACTTAAAAATCAAGTCATGATCATATTATATTTTGGTAAAATAAGCGTAATCTAGAGGCCTTTGTCTTTTTCATTTAAGCCACTTCTGATATCAAATGATCAACTAGAAGTCACATTATTATTCCTAAAACTTGGATAGGTGACAAGACTTTTGTCAGGTAGTGTAGTTACAAAAATGAAACTGGAATTGCTGATGGGTCATATTGCCAGTTCGGAATCAAATCTTTGTATTTCTATCTATATCTAAAACATAGCTGAAACAAGACTCTGCAGTCCTTTTATGCTCACAAAAGGTAATATTCTGAGAAGTGTAATGAGGCACCTTTGGTAAACGATCTGAATCAACTGTCCATTTACTTTCTGAAATATTCAGAAATATTCACTACAGCGATCTAGGTAGATCATTGAGGATTTTCAGCATTAACTTGGTTGAGCCATGTGCTCCTCTGGATCTTCAGAGTGTTTTATTTTTTCCTTTGAATATTGCTGTGTGTCATTTAAGATCAAGTGGGAAAATGACACTAGCGTTAATGCGAGTGTGCATCTGTATGTGTGTGAAAGTGTTCTCACTAGGGATGCTCTCTGTGTTGTCTAGTAGTCTGCCACTCTCTGTTCTCCCGCAGGATCCTTCCTGGCAACTTTCCACTGAATTCATGTTCCTCTGCACAGGGGGTTGTTCTACTCTACAACACACACACAGATGTGCGCACACACACACATTTGCTTCTCTGTGTAGCTATAATGCAAGTCCATTTTTTATTAGACCAGAAATAATGTCCTTCCTTAGCAATTCCATAACTCAATGTTTACCGCTTTTACGGTGAAGTGTGATGGATTTGTGGTGTTGACAAGGGAGTTCAATATTCCTCAATATACAAGTTCTGCAAATAACATTTAGAGCCATTTTACATTTAGTTGATTGCATCTTGATTGATTGGATTGCTGTTGAGTTTTCATATTCTAGGGAATGTAACTAGGGAATTTAAGTGTATTAACAACCTCATATAAATCTGATCTTCATATAAATCTGATCCAGTGCTATGTGTAAATACAACGGATTACCTTTGTGATTAATTCTAGTATTGGGCAGCAATGCTTTGACTGTTCTTGTTCCATTTCCAAATTAGTGTTTATTTTTTATGGTTTCTGGAATCTTCTATTGGTTATTTTTTCTGTGACTGATTTAATAGAGCACTATTTTTGATGTTTAGTTTATAATCTTTCTATTTGGTTTTCGATTTAAGCATCTTAATTGGCAGTTTAAAGTTATTAAATTGTGGTTTTGATACTCAGCAGCTCCATTTTCGTATTTCTCCAAATTTAAAATGTTTCATGTATCAAAAATTGTAAAGTGTTAAGTAAAAACGGACAATAGATTTTGGATTCAATTTTCAGTCTTTTGTATGATAATGTTTCTAAATTTTATACAATTTTATTGCTAGATGTTGTAGGACTTTATTATAGTTCACTACCAGTATGATTAGTCACCATTCACATCCAGTTTATGGTCATCATTGACTTTTACTATGGAAGTTTTTTGTAATGTATTTCTAAAGAGCCTCAAAATTAACCTGTTCCCCTTTTTAGGCATCACAATTAAAACCTCAGTCGCACAGCGTCCTGTTAAGAATATTGGAAAGTTTGCTTTAATCACCAAAGTTGTTTGGTTCTGACGGGCAACAAACTAACGCATCATTGGCTTCTAATCTCCATTACCGAAGACCACTGCCAAAACACATTCCTTTTCAAACACGAAACACACCTGAATCAACAGCTACACTCGTCAGATACCTGATTTATTGAATCAGCTGTGTTAGTTTGGGCTTCAGATGAAAGCTTTGCGATGAGTCCCACTATCTGAATGGAAATCGGTTTATTGCACTAAAAAATGAAGTATATCCAGGCCTTCAGGCTAACAGTGGCTGTGAAAATCTCCAAGCGGGAGCCCTTGATTGACCTTAGACTTGTACATTAATGAACGGAAAGACTATTCATAGGTATTTCTTCCCGGGTTGTTGATCATCAGTTAACAAGAACATACTGTAAAGGCTGCGGATCTAGCTGAACAGATATTATGAACTTAAGGCTACCTGAAGTCCTTTTCCCCCTTTGAATTACTGATTCAAAGTGAGGGGGGGGGGGGGGGGGTTAATTTTTAAAATTTTAGTTTTTTAAATTTTTTAAAATAAATTGGAGATGCATAGTTATGTTAATGACTTACAAAAAGGATATATTGATATTAGATATAATTTATTCTCATTTTCTTGTGACTTACTGTATGCTGAGTATGCTGACTCTAAACAAAAACAGCAAAAAACAACCTTTTCCAAGATGTAATTAAAAATTATATGTCTGAATTGTCAAATGTCTGGTTATGCATTGCTAAACAAATTCTATGCAGACAGTGACGTTAGCACTTGTTCTGAGGCTTTAAATGTTTTTCACAAGCCCCTCCATTCGCGCTGGAGTAGATCAAAGAAGAAATACTTCCTGATTAGTCCTGACAAGAATATTCACTCAGGTTTTCCTCGAAACACATCATTCTCTGCCAACTCTCATATAAACAAAAAGGTTTGGTGGTGTAATTCCAGCCTAGACTATCTTTTGATCTAGCTGCCAATTGATCTAGCAGTTTAGTCATTTTTCTGCATTTTTACAAAAAGCAAAAATCATAGCTAAGATATTACAAAGTGAGGGATGTTTTTTCTTTAAATGATATGCTGTTACTGCAATTTTAAAGTCTGATACAGTCACTTACAAGTTTTCACTGAGATGCAAGCAGATTTAAAATGCTTTGTATGGTTGTATGGTATAACCTATACAATTTTTACTGGTATTCAAATAGGTGTTTATAACTTCGGAATTGGGTCACATTAAGTGCTTATTACATGAGCTTTATAGATTCAGTGATACATGTACAGTATACAAGGTGGTTGATGCCATGCTTTGTAGAATGTTCTGTAAGAAAAACTTAAACAAGCCAGATTATATAATGTATCCAACTAGATAAATGGCAGCAAGGGGTGTCTGAGTGATCACTCAGATTTCCTATCAATATTATTTGCATCAAGTCAATGTGGTAATGAGCCTGAGAGCTCAAACCGGTCATTTTTTGTTAGCATTTACCCTTTAGCTGAACTACATGAAAGACACAGTGTTATAAATGAGTATAAATATATTATGCATGCAAGCATAGAAATCAGGGTGGCTGAATTGCTCACAGAGAATGCTTGCCACCAGAATCAAGCTCCATGTTGTCTTCTAAGTGCAAGTACTGTACATAGCTCCTTGTGTTAGCTAGCTAGCTAGGCATATTCACTCAGGTAAATTGCATATTGCATAAAGACTGCCAAGTAAAAGAGCCTCTAAAACATATATACTCTTATTACTTTTAAAAGCTGAAGTTGAGTTGTTTAACTGTAGATTAATATTTATGGGTAAACATAATTATTTCCTATTAATTTTGCATTATAAGTTCTGAGGCAGGAGGAAAAAGCTTGAATGTTTTCTTGCAAATAGTCCTATAATCAGCACAAGGCAATGCATGGGTCAGCATTCTGACTTCATAAATCACTGCAAGGAAGAAATCCAAAAACGAAACATTCACCAAAATAAATAGCCCTAATAATAAACTCATTTTTACCACTCCACCAAAGCAAATGGCATTGGTGTCACCTCTGCAATGATACCAGTAATGCACTGAGAAAGCTCCTTTCATCACCTGCAACTGCACATCTGAACACTCATTGATCATTCGGTTCTCTCCGCTCCCAAAAAGTATCTGCAGCAATCAATTTGCACACCATGCTTGCAGGCTTTAATTACGCCGCTTTGTCAAGTAATCACACACATAATTATGGCAGGAGCGCTCCTCGTGATGCTCAACGAACAACCGATTCAAGTCTCTGTGATGCTCTTTTCATTTCAGCCGCTACATCGGGATGAGCTTTGTGCTGGAGATAAACACACATGCTCCACATGAGCGTAGACTGAGGAAGAGCAAGTAATTTTCAGTGAAAATTGGGATGAGATTGTCAGGCCGCACAAGTGTCCTGCATCTCCAGCTGTGTTCAATAATCCCAATTGGCTGTTGACGTGGGGAGGCATTGCTGTTCATGCTAGCGCTCTGCTTTCCTTGCTAACACTGAACGGCTATGATGAAAACAAAGTTTTCCCTGAGCCAATTAGCATTGTGCTTCTATTTCTTCATTGGAAAGGACTTGAAGGGAAGGGAATCTCTCATGCCTCAACAGGGCATGCTAACAAGCCCCACGTGACTAGCTGACACACAAAAAAACAACCCCCCTCCCCCCACAAAAAACACCTGAGGCTCATCTACCATTGTCGCTCTTTGTGCATCAAGCAACCCCCTTTGAACATACACAAATCATTAGCTTCAGTTAAGCAAAATGCATGAATTGAAAGGTTTTAGATAGGCACAGTATACTCCTGTTGTTCACAGTCTTCTAACATGAAGCTCTGAAGGGGCTTTGAGGAGTAAGGGTACCATGTGACAAAAGAACTGCTGAAGTGGGCCACTGAGACTCACTGAATCCTAGTTAATTGCTCCCTCTGAGCCAAAACTGGGCACCTAGAGAGGAAAAGGTGGGGAAGGTGTGGTCGGCCATGCAGAGCATTGTTGTGTTGGTTTGTCCTGCTTACAAACACGTTGTTTAATCATATGTAACTTCTATTTTTAAATTCTCTCAGTAAGATAAGAAGGTCTGGAGTCTGTTGCTGTGCACTCCGTCACAAGCACGATACTTTAAAGGGTTTGTTTTAACAAGCCCTTCAAGACGGGGGGTGTCAGCAGTACAGGGACTTTGGTTAAAAGAAGAAAGAAATAAGCAACAGATCTGTCAAAATAGACAACCCGTTTTGGTTTGCTTAGGTTAGTTGACTAAAAGAGGCTTAAAAATCTGGAAAAACATGAATATTTAAAGGAAGGAAGGAAGGAAGTTAATGCTGTTTAAGGTAATATAAATATTACAAAACAAGCTTATGGAAGTTTTGTTTCTGGAAAAAAAAAAGGTTTACGATTTAAATGTGACATTGCAACCATGCAATAGCATGGCCGATTTTATTTATGTAGCACTGTTCATGCTCACTGGTATTTTAGTTTGCTTTAGTTGCATTTGCTGGAGCAAAAATATAAATTAGACATGATGGTCTCTTTCTGTCCTATGCCTCACAGCCTTTTAAATGTGCTGAGTAGTAAATATGAAGACATATTAATTTAATTTCAGAAATGTGTGACTAGTCAACTAATAGCTTTAACGAATAATCAAATAGGAAAAATTGTCATAGCATATACTGAAACTGTGATGAGTTTAAGTGCTGATTTAATGCATGCAAGTTGCTTTGGTCTAAAAGTGCCTGCTAAATGAATAAATGTAAAAGTGTTTGGTCGGAGGTAGCCCTACCTTTTTACTGAATGATAATCACACAAAAATAATAGTGATGCATGCTTGTGCAATACTAAATTCTGCATTGATTAAACTTGATTTAACTTGTGTATTTTTATTATGTTTACTATTTTATTAGTTTAACGAGCAATCTGGTATCAGAGTTGGTAACTAATTGTGATATTGAAGTACAAAAATCAGTATTATGACAAAGTAAGGAGTACAGATGACTTTGCTCAACTTAATATGCTAGCTTTTTGCTTTCTTTTTTTAGACAGTCTGTCAACTCTCTGACTTGCGGTGGACCAAACCCTAAGACTCCCAAAGAGTCCTTCATGAATGCTTTGTATCAAATTCACCAACTCTACTTCTCCCATCACATTCAAAAATAAAAATGCATAAGGTGCATTAGGAATGCCCTCACGGTCAGCCTCTGTCAAAGGCTTTGTGAGTTTCAATGACGGTAATTTAAATGGGCAGTGAAGGAATAAATTAGCCCCGTCATTCACCAAGTGGGAATTCACAACTTGTCACAGTGTCATGTATAATATTTCACTTTCTTCCATACAGTGAGGGTGCACCTTGGGTATTTTGTCACCTGTGAATGAGATCCTGAGCAGAAAGCAAAGCAATAATAGCCATTTAAAACTCTCCTGCTTAATGCAACAAGATTAACACCTAACTAAGCACCTTCTGGTACACCTTCATTATGAATTATAGATTTTTGTGTACTCCTGGCATCCCGTTTATGTAGTTAAAATGACAACAGCCACTTCATTAGGTATGATTGTCATCATTTAGTGTTTCTATAAAAGTATGGGTAATAGTACAGTTGTAGTACATGCAGTACATTGTATTTGAACATGCAGTTAGTATTAATTTGCACTGTTTTAATAATCCTAAAGCAGATTAAGCAATTGTATTTTGTGTACCCTACCCTCTTTGTTCAATCTTGCTCAATTGGTGGGCCTAAATATGTTTGTGCTTTTAATGAGTGAAGAACAAGCTTTATTTTATCTCATCTATGTTGAATTCATATTTGTATGCACTGCTGCTCATGCCACATACCATTTTAGACTTGTTTTGAGTGGCATTTTTATCATCACAAAGCTGTAATCAGGTCTGAATTATACCAAAGGTATATAATCATCATAAATGGCAGAATTTCCTTGAAGAAAAATTTATTTCAGTCAGGAATCATTTGAGTGTATGACAAGCACTTTGGGTACATTCAGTTTTCTGCTCAAGAATGATATGCTCTTGTAGAATAAAATGTTTTTAGTGCTCATATCTTTTTTTATATATAGCTAGATTTATATAGATTTTTATTTTCTTATATAGCTATGGATATTAGTGGAGTGTGTTGAAGTACGAAAAGGATAAAAACATCTGAACTTCGTCAATACTAAACATCTATATAAAATCTTATACTATGTGAGGCATTATGCTGTTTTTTGGTTGGAAGTCATTGGCGTCATTAAGCTCTTCAGAAGCAGAATCTGTATAAGAGTGTATATAGTAATTAGTGTTAACACTTCCTTTGGCACTTGTAGCGTATGCTAATGGTGCAGCTCTGGGATACGGATGAGCTTTTTCAAGTGAGTAAATGGCACAAACGAATCCTCAATGCGCTCCATTTTTGAACCTGCCACACTCTATACAAGAGGCAGTCATTGAGAAGGTCGCAAATGAAGGATGATGAGAGACCGAGAGATGGATACATTCAGAAAAAGAGAGCAAAATGGATTCTCAAAGTCATATCCACAAACCTGAGATTAACATACTGTTAATGAAGTATGTTACGAAAGAAAATTGGGGCCACGGAGTGCATGCAAATCCATCTGGCATAGTCATTTTGTTTGGAAAACAGTTTGAAGGCTTCACTTTCCACTGTGGTATGCCCAAAGGTATAGGGTTGTTGTCTAAATTCAAAAGAATGTTGTCCTTGACCCTGTTGAATTAATTTCTCAGTCCTTTTAGGATTTAACTTTGGCATTTTGAGACTTTTCCTCCATTAAATAAACTGTCACAGAAGCTTTATAAATATTGAATTCTTTTGTTTAGTCTGTGAGGACCAGATTTGACTAGTCTTTCTCTTTAATATGATATTCAATAGGGCATTTACTGTGCCAGATAGACCTGTATGCTTAGAATAAATGTTTTGGTCATTAGGCATGTTTACTCTAGAGTCATAATGGCATTTTTAAAACCGTGTGTCAAGTTAAATAGTAAATCATTTTTAAATGTTTCTCAGTACCCCAGTTGCCTTCAGTTTTCAACATAGAACTGTAGCTGTCCTTGACTGCTATTGTAAACATTATAGCTGACTGACATTATTAGTGTGTTTTTTTTAAAAAATAAAGAAAATAATGCTCTGAAAGTCACAACAAAAGGCATTGCCCTTATTAATGCTATTAATTGCACCAAAAAGCAACATTAATGCACCTTTTATGTACATTTACATGTTGGTTGTTCTATTCTGAATTGTGTGAAAGGTGTTGAAGGCATTGCTGTCATTTCCAAGTGTTACAATACTGTATTTCAATCCTTACAATATACTGTGTCTATGTATTCCTCAACCTCTTTGGCACCTTTCCTTAAGGTAGTGTTGATCCAAGTTTCTGTGCTATGTCTTAAGCTGGTGTCGCCCACAATACAAACATAGCTTTTTTGAAATAATTACCCATACTGCTGGGTGGGAGGATTCATGCCACCTCCTTTAGCCGCTCATTTAGTTTGGACGCCTCTCTTTTGGCTTTAGGAAAACCCAGCTCCTACTGAATTATTGTTGCTTAAAGAGCCTGTGGGTTTTCGAGGCAAAGCTTTTATGTATGATTTCAAAAGTCATGGCATTGAATATGGGATTTTTCATGCAATTGTTGTTCTCTTGCCTGTATTTCTGCTAGACAGAATGTATGTGTGCTGACTTAATAACTAGTTTCAGTTTAGTAACTTTTTTGTGAGTCTTCTGGTGAAGTTGTGCCGGATCTTCAGCAGTTCCAAGTATTAATGTAATGTGGTGTGCATGTAAAAGCAAGTCTTTAATTGAGCCCTATGATCTGTGGAGAATCCACAAAGCTTTTCAGTGAGGAAATACCCAATTCATCCTCATCCGCACCCATGAGGCAGGAAATGAACAACTTGGCGAGAAAAAAGGAGATTGAAAGAGAAAAATACATTGCATCGGTGGCGGTGGGGGGAAGTGGGGGACTGCAGTGCTGGCACTTTTCATAGAGACACCCGACTGTTTCTTGCCAATACTATTCAAAGCCGAATCAGCCTTACTTACAAAAAACCCTTAAGGCGGTTCTGTTTGGCTCAGTGTCGGTGTCTAACAAACCTTAAGTATATCTGTTGGGAACCTGTCCATAAAGTTTGTTATCCTCTTTCCCCACCATAACCTCGACTTTGCAACCAGGCTACAATAATTATTTGATAGCTTGCCAAGCTAAAAAAAAAAGAAAGACCATAGTTTTGTTCTTCTCTGAAAGACTTGTCCTGAGCCCCTCTGACCTACGTTAGTCTGCAGTGAGACAGATAGCTTGTCTCCAATGCTGTGCTCATCAGAGGTGAAAATTACCAAGTCTGTTAAGCCATTGCCACTGGGCCTAGATCAGCTGTTCCTCCACCTGGCTGGAGTATAGAAGAATGGAACCTGTACAGAAAGCACTGATAGAGTTCAAAAGTACATGTTCAAGCTGCCATCTACGGGGATCCAGCCTATAATGTGTCAGAAATCACAGAGATGTTAAAGAAAAATAGAAATACTTGTTGACAGATTGAAGACTCTGACTTTAATTTAGGGCCTTGAATGCACTTTAAAAAATAAAGCGCTCTTATAGTTTGTAGAGAAGTTAGCATTGAGAATGTGTAGTCAAGGTTCTTGCAAGTTAACTTCAGTGATTTCAGTGTGCTTTTGTGGTTTTGTTTCTTTCAGGCACCACCAACCCCACTCGATCAAATTGATTCTTTTATTTACCTAAAATGAGGCTAGTGTTTGTGCCAGAACTGAACAGAAACCTCTTTTAAGAGTATTTCAGCTTATTACTGGGGCGATACTGTCAAAATGGTGCAAATTTGTACTTTTTGTATATAGTGAAACCACTAATTCTGACCATACATCGATTTTACAGCAGTTATGATACAACTGAATGTTACTCTAACCTGTTCACAAACAGATGTGCAATCTTCAGGAGGTTTATGTCAATGCCTTCAATTGCTTCAGCAAGTCCTTACTTTTCCATTCAACATGTTAGATTGGCTGAGTGCACAAGGTTCTCAGTGAACATCTTTTTAAGAGGCCATTTTGACCTCTGTCTGTTCCAGATCAAACACCTGGTGTGAAGAGTCACCGAACCTAAATATGTTGAAAAAGAGTTTTCCAATAGGCTTCACGTGACATTCAGACACAAAAAAAGCAGAGATCACAAGTCAAATTCACTGATCTGAAGGCAGTTTTGAGGTATAGTTACACAACACTGAAATGTCACAGTCAACGTAGTCCCTCTGAGCTCTGGCATCGACTGTCGGATTTGCGCTAGCTTTCTGCTTCGCACGCTTGGCATGACGAATCACTACTTGGGAGAGAGATGATACGCATTGCCCACACAGTAGGTTACACAACCAGCTAAGAAGTTGTGATGGGAGAGATCCACACACGACATGACTTTTCTTCCCTGTAGATTGAGTGCACTCTAAGCCCAGAGTATATCCTGATGCCCCGCTCTTCTGTAGGCCATCTCTGTCAAACTGCGATAAAGAGTTCGCTCATTGCTCTCTACGAGAAACAGGTAATCTTCACATTACGGCAGGGCTTTCGAGAAAGTGTTTGAGAAGCGGCAAGGTTCGTTGCATTTATCATTTTGTTTACATATGGAGTTCTCAAATGTACATGTAAATTAATTAGTCTTAATGTATTTTTTGCTACTAAAAAGTCATCGGTATCTCTCTGACCCCAACAACCCAACAAGTGGGTTAATCATCAGGACATTGCAGCATTGTTAAGTTGCTTGTTTGTTCATTCCTCCATGTTTACCGTAATTGGCACGCTAATTTATTTCTGCAGAATGCATACAAATGATAAAGTGAGCAAAACCCAAGGGCTCCTTTTGTTTGTCCTGTTTCAATACGCGGTTTTAAAAAAATGCTCTCTCGCAACAACAAGAATTATCTCTGTGCATGCAAGCCTTTCCCGCTCCTAGGCTGATTTGCTTGCTTCCGTTTGCACGCTGTCACATCACTGCAGATGCGGCTCTAAGCTTGACTGACAGGAGCGATGCGGATGAACCTGCACCACCAGGTTTGAGCAGACGTTCCCTCTTCACCCCTGTCTACACGTTCATTTCATCACCCATTTGACGCTCAAAATTCAGACCAGGAGACCCGAGTGCTACACTGCGGGGCAATGGTGACCATTAGCGCTGAATGCTAATGAGAATTCCTTATTAGCACAGAGACACAGAGCCAGTTCTCTCAGGGCGGGTGAAGACATGGGGACAGACACATTTCTTCAGAACAAAGTGGGAAGAGGCTGCTGGATGGGCGCCTTTCTCAATGGGCATGTTATCGCGGCGGGTCCAGATCAGCATTAATGCACTTATCAGGGCTCCGCAGAGAAAACAGTCCTACACAGCCTGCACTTCAAAAGGAGCTCAGGTGGGTATATGACTGTTGGATCGCCACAGGAGGTCAGTGACATCATCACAGCTCCCTTGTGAACAATGTCTGAGGCAAGTGCAAAAAGTTAAGCTACATAAACGTTTTTCAAAGGAGGAGACTGAAACATTCTCTTGAGTGGATTCGGCAGCTTTTCAAAGTCTATATAAATGCTAATAAACTGTTAGCACAGCAGACGAGTGGTAGAAGCATTTTGGAATGTCAGTCAGCTTTGTGGTTTGAGTATTAATTACTTTACTATTGCTATTAAGCAACTGGAAAAACCGTGGTTGATTCTGCTGAACTTTATTTAATAGAGACAGTTGATTCTTTTCCAGGACTTCTCAATCAATTTGCTTGTGGCTTCCTGACTGCCTTTTGCTGGGGAGGTTGTTGTGCTTGTCAGTTGTTGGCTTGTTTGCATTTTCATCAAAACCATATTTTCTGCTTCAAGTGCTGTTGATTTGCATGCAAACACTGTACGCATATGCCACATACATTTTTTTTGACAGCTTAGATGATGTTGCACAGTGTATGTTCGTGTTTGTGCTTCATTTGAAGCCATTTAAGTCCTCACAGAAGACGATTTACTGTAATAAACTGATTTTATGCAGTTTGCCGGACTGTCGAATGTTCTTTTTAGATTTGTACATGCCTGAATCGCTTTGTAATTTTCATAGAATGTGGGATGGTGGAGGTAGGAGCTGTTGGTCTTGGATTTGATTTTGGTCCTGTTAATGAGGCGGAACCTGTCGTGCTGGAACATTCGCACAGCTAGAATTTTAAGTACCTTTCTTGCACTCACTATTACCATAAATGTATTTACAATTAGTGTTTGTACTGGTTGTACACCTGCAAAATGATGCTATCAGTTATGGTTAAGACTAGTACAATGAGACTATGGCAGCCAAACACTGCTTTTAATCTCAAATCAGCTAAATGAAATGTGCAACTTCTAAAATAATTGCTCCATACGGGAGAAAGGAAATCAACCTAGGCACATAGTTAATTGGAACATGTTAGCAAAACAATTGCTAAATGTTTCCCTTGCATTTGTTTTCTAAAAAGCAAGATGTGTTTTAACCAGCCTAAGTAGTTTATATTAGTGTTAATGAAATCGTAAGCTCGTATGCAGTGGCCAAATGGTATGAATTAAAAATTCTTATACATGTCTCTGGACAAAGTATAATCAGGTTTTTCCCTCTTCCTTCAACTATAAGTTTTTTTGTATGTTTATGTGATAATGCCCACACATTGTCACTGTCTACATCATCAGCTTGACATTCATTGTTCTTTCATGAGTTCAGATATGGCGTGACTAAGCCCTTGTTGAAGTTACTTCACATCGGCCAGCTGTTCTCAGACTCTCCCACCCCATTGACATTTCGAAGAGACTAAATGATTATTATTTGTTTTCTGTGAAAGAGAGAAAGTTAGTTTGGATTTTCTGCAAATCCTTTAGACCAATTTACAGCTCCAGGAACATTGTTTCTTCCTCATGCCATCAGTAGAGTCTGCCTAAGGAAAATATCTACGAGTGCTTTATCGGTTACTAGTTTAAAATAAACCCATCCTAATTTTAAAGCTGTCCTCACTCTTTTGTAAACTACATTTGCAATCCATTGTGGATGCCAGACTGTTTTTGGCACTATGGAAAAGGTTCAACACCAAAAAATAAAGGGTAATCTTTTTTTTGTGCTATTTGGTAAGTGTAGCAGCATCAGTGGACACTGGAGAGTGTTAGCTGACTGTCCTTAAGTTGTTGATGTTGTCATTATTCTAATTGTGCCCCTCAGTTGAAGGTCATTATAATGAAATTTGTAATAACAAATTTGTTTCTGTGTTGGATTGATATCCAATGTGAATAGTAAAACCTCCACGTCTGAAACAACACCTGTTGAGGAGCACTGATTTAAACAATCCCATCCAGTCTGAATCACATTCTTATCGTTGGACCATTTTCAATGTCGTAACCTCTCTTAGCAGATTTATTCATCTCATGCAGCACCATTTGGCCCATCAGAAGAAAGCAACAGTGATGTGAACATGCTGTTTATTGCCACCATCTTTCATCTGCATCACTCGCACTGGATGCTAATGCAGGTCTAGAGTGATGATTTCCTAATTGTATTAAAACTGTGCATGCTGGGAAGCTCCAACTTGTTTTCACTCTGCCTTCATATCTCTGCCGACCAAATTGAATCCAACATAAAAGTGAAACTTTAAGGTTGTTTACTGCGTTAGCAGTAACATGACTGCCATTTTATTACATTAGGCCGTCTCTTGTGGAGATTAATAACTCTTCAAACATAAATTTCACTGTCTGTCTGTCTTTACACAATGGTCTTTTACGTCTTTTACGGATAAATTTGCACGAGAGATCAGCTGGGATGGCCTACTTTTTGCCAGCTTTTTGTCTCGACTGATGAATGTCTTTGGATGACCACATTGGCAGAATTCGCAACACTTTCCCATCACACTGACATTTATTGCAGGCACAAATTATCGATCAGCTTGACATCCATTGCACACAGCGACTCAAATGGAAATGACATTCTACGTTGTTACTTAGTCAATACGTTTTACACCTATGTCACAGAAAACCAAAGGGTAATGAACACAAATTACTGCCAAGCGTCAGTGTGAAGTAGAGGAAGGCATGTGGTGGTGATGAATTTATCTTCCAAAGACAGAGATGGAGGGAATACCGACGTGTTTATGCACCAAATCATCAGTGACTGTTTGCACCCCTGAGAATGAGAGCAAAATGCACTACTGAACGCATTCAGTGAAGTTCAACCAAGAGCCTCCGCAATACCCCAGTGAGTTATTGACGTCTTTTCCAGATTGAATCACAGAGAACGCCACAGCATTTCATTTCACGCATCTTATGTGCTCAGACAGGAAGCTGGCACATCTAAGTTGTAAACAGAGTGTAAAATTGAGGAAAATGGCAATCATCTTCTTAATCGTGCCCCCTTAAATTAATATTTGCTCTTTTGAAATGTGGTTAAAAAAATTTATGACAAGCAGTTCACTTGACAGCAGAGTGAACATAAATGCTTACCACGTTTTTAATTCTTAAAGTTTACTTTGTGTTTCTTGCTTTGGTAAATGGAGGTGATCCTTTGGATGTTGCAGTGCAAGCATTACAGCCTTCACCATCTAAGCGCTCTCTCTCTCTTTCTTCCTCTCTCTTTTTCCTCGTTGCTCTGCAGGATACCCTGAGCAGCTGTTCCCTCTGCAGTAATCAGATAGCGGGAAGCCGGCGCAGAGCAGGGCAGCAATTAAATGCTAAACACCGTAGAACTAGCAGAAAAGTGAAGGAGGTCTTGATTGGAGTTCATTGATCCTTCTGAATGACATCCCTCAGTCATATTGTCCCGAGTAGGGTTTAGAGTTTTCAGGGTTCAAAGAAAGTTAAGTTAGGCGGTGTATGAGGCAGGATGTTGATTTACCATTCAAAATATGGCAACAAATTACTTTTCACTTTCTCACTTTTCAGGAAAGAAGAAAACGATGCATTGCAAATGCTAAAAATAAAAGTCCAGTTTGTAGAGGAACCAAATAAATCTCCTATTTTAAAATGCATTACTTTGCCTAAAGTGTTTGTCACAGGTGTGAATATACTGTACAAACTATTTGAAACGTATTTCTGCATCACAATTTATTTTCTGCATCTTTTTATTTAATTAGATGTTGTTAAATAATCCACTATAAAAAGGATACAGAATTGTAAACAAATGTTCTTTCATGACAACTCTGTGCTTTGGTCTAATTTCAGTGATGTATTTTCTCATCAGGGATATAGATAATGACATGCATACATTGTAAACATTGCATTTATTGACATAATCGGAAGTGTTCATCATAATAAAAATAATTATAAGTAATTTTTTGCCTAAAAAAAATGACCACCTACTCTACTGACCTAACATACTTCACTCATCCGAATGTGATGTAAAGCCTGAAGAAACAAGAGTACAAGGTCTTAGTACAATCTGTCTACTTCTGTAACACTGCAAACTCTATTAAAGCTCCTATTGCAGACATGCAGTTGCCAGATTTAAAGGAAACACTATGGTTGTGGCATTTTTTAATAACTTTTTGTGACCAAAAATTGCTTGACAAAGCGTGTGAAATGGCTAGAAGCAACATGTATTCATTACTCAATCAGTAAAAGGCTGAAGCACTACAACACTGACATCATTCTCACTTTGAGGGTTATTTTTGTTTAGTCCTGAGATGTTGGAAGTGGTCAGAGTCAAGTTTCAAACGCGGAGTGGAGCGCACAACCTCTTCATGACGTTGTCGGATTCTGCCAACGTGACCTCACTATGACTCTCACTTCTTGGAGGCGTTTCCCTGTCAACAGGGAAGAGGATCTCCTTGTTATTTACTGGCTGTCTAGTCCGTGGCGCCCAGCCTTGGCTCATTTACTCCTCCTTAAGTACGTTGTGGCTTATAATATGATACAGTCTCTTTTAGTTTGATATTTGATATGTAAAGCAGCTTCTGATCTGCTCAATATTTGAAATTAACATCTTTAATAGTCAGGTGAGTTGGATAGTTGGAAAAAAAAAGAAACTAAATTGACACTCAGAGAGAGAGCATTAATTTGGTAAAATAAAATAATAAATAAATGCTGCTGCTTAGTGATGGGCGATGATAATATTTGTTGGAGTGTGCGATTATTTTTCTAAATGTAATATTTGTACTTTTGGGATTTTTGTGATGATTAATATTTTTCAGTTTGTGGTTTTGTGCTGGTACCTTGGACGATTTAGGATTGTCATGGATACATAAATATAAATCTAAAAAGCTAGGAAAACGAGCAGGGGAAATGAGTCTTAAAGAATGAATCATTAATTAGTCATTCAAATGATTCATTGAAAGTGTCTTAATAGTTTTATCGCTAATTATTTGTTCCTTTAAAAAAATATTATTTATAAATTTAGTTTTTTGTTTATTTTTATTTTTAACTTTTTTAGATTATTGTTTTGAAAAGCACAAACCTTCTGCTCTGACCATTTTTGGAAGCAACTTCACTTCAACTTCAAGCAACTTCACAGTCTATAATCTAACTTTCATCCAATATTAACTTACAGTTTGTTGAACTTTTGTACAAAATTATCACATTTGTGGTCCCATTCAAATATATATATATTTTAGGCATTTAACAAATTTAACTAATGATTTAACAAGGACTTTCAAGGTTATTTAAAGCACCATTAATTTTAAATGAAGCACTTTTCTAATTCAATATGTAGCACCATGAAAGTCCCAATATTTTACTTGTTTTTATCAAAAGTGGTTTCAAAAATGTTGATTTGTCAGTATTATTGTACAAGTTTTAAATTAAACAATTTTAATGTAAGAATTTCTAATTTTTTTAAATTCTGTTTTTGACTGTTGTTACTACGATTGTTAAAATAAAACCCTAAACAAGTATTATTTCAAATTTAATTCAAGCACTTTCAAGGACCTTTGTTTGTTTTTAAGCACTTTCCCGGCCATGAATCCATTTGTCTGAAATTCAAGTACTGAAGTTCTTTCAAGAAGCATGGGAACCCTGGGTAATGTTTGCTTTCATATTTTGAATTTTCGATGCATTATAACTGTTGCTTCACTCTTTAGCACTCTCAAGACATGTTTTTTTATTTAATATTTATTTTCATATTTATTGCATCATTTTGTTGTTAAACTCTGTGCAATATAATACTATAAATAAAAAATACACATGCTGCTGCTGCATATAAATTATTGTAGCACAGTTTGCGCTAAACAAGTGAAGGGCTTTGATAATATCAGCTTACACCTTATCATTGCTGGCACAGTGTGAGAGGGAGATAGCAGCCACAATAGCATAATAATTTTGATTTAAAAAAAAAAAAGATTTGGCTGAAAAATCTGCAAACATGCAAGAAAAGATACATTTACTTTTCCCCGACTATTTTCTGTCACACATTAAAACTTAATGAAATGTAATGACTTCACACATTGCTTTAGATGCTTCATCTGTGTTTTATGGACGTTTCTTCATCAAACATCTGGTGAAGTTGGATTATCTCGGATTGGTCTGTTTTTTTATGTCGGAGGCAGTGCGAGGATGAGCAGAAGGATTCAGCTTGTGTCTGGCAGGCTGTGTGGAACACACAGTATGTTATCGGGCCCGGGGAGACGGATGGTGTCTGTAGCCACAATTTATGTGCCGTGGCTCTGTAAGACGACAGCTGTTAAACATACTGACAGGTAGCATAAAAAAGAGCTATTTATTTGTGCCCAGAAAGCATCTTCCTCGCATCTCAACTGTCACCTCCACCTTACTTCTCTGTTTCACCTCACATTCACCCTCGTACCATGATGCTATGCTCTTGTTCTGACTGGTTGATGCAAATGTAAAATCTCAATGTCTTGGTGAGCCGTTGCCACCTTTTCAGACATCGGGGGAAAGAGGAAATTAAGACAGATGAGTCAGAAATTGAACATCATGATGATTTTTGAAGACAGCAGGAGAAAGGAGCCCCGGATGATCTATTCGCTGCTGCTGTGCATTGTGGCTGTTGGTTCGCAGGAGGAGGGGACTGCGACTGTGGCAGATAATAGCTTTCTGTCATTTCCAAGCCGTCATAAACATGTTCGCCTCATTCATTCATTGGAAATTAGGCCATCCATGGCTGGAGACAAAATGTGATACTGTTCACAGTGTAAAATGGGCTCCGGTGTTTTGCATGCAGAATGGGAAAGTCTAATGCTCTGGAGTGCATTGGATGGCTCAGGGGATGCAAAGCTGTGTACAAGCCTCTCTTTGTGTGTTCGTATGTTCTTCACCATGATAAGGACTCTCAGCTTCAGTTTTCTGCGCGTTTGTCGTACTTCAGGAAGCTAATAGGTTAATTGAGAAGTTGCATCCATGAGGTTGTCTGACTAAATGGCAAATTGAGATTTAAAGGAATTTAAGCCCCTTAAAATAAATGAAGTTGGTGCTGCCGCTTAAGAGAGCTGTAAATGTGTGATAAAATATAATAAGACTGCTTCCTATTGTTTCAACATAAATGTTGTGTCACTCTTAACCCAGTCCAATGCCTTACAGAACTAACTGATTCACTCAACACTGTTTTTCTTAAGGTGGCACGGTGGCTCAGGGGTTAGCACTGTTGCCTCACAGAAAGAAGGTTGCTGGTTCAAGTCCTGGCTGGGCCAGTTGGCATTTCTGTGTGGAGTTTGCATGTTCTCCCCGTGTTTGTGTGGGTTGTCTCCGGGTGCTCCTGGGTTGCAGCTGGAAGAGCATCCGCTGGGTAAAACATATGCTGGAATAGTTGGCGGTTCATTCTGCGGTGGCAAACCCTGATAAATAAGGGACTAAGCTGAAGAAAAATTAATGAATGAATGTTTCTCTTAAATAATAGTATAGTGCAGTAAATTCTTGATTTTCCTGCGGCTTGTTTTGATTCGATTGCAACTGTACTGTAAATCCTAGGCAGTACTGTACATTTTGTGTGTCAGGCCTGCAAAGGACATGCAAGTTAATTTTGAAAAGGTAATTTTCAATCTGCACTGTGATCAATATATAGTATTTTAATGTCAAACGATTTGTGTTGTAAATGTGCCATACAAAAACTTTTAGTGTCCTTATGGTAAAAACATAGATCGTCATTATTTCTAGAAATAGATAGTCATTATTTCTTTTCCCTTAGCTCTTTGTTGGTCCTCTAGGGAAAAAAAAAAAATAGAAATGAATGCATTGAAAGTTCCTGGAGTACTTCTAAAATACTAAAATCAGTTTCACGCTGCCTCATGTCTGTATGCCTGGCCTCAGGTACCCAAATGTGGATGCCAGCTTTCAATTTCTTTCGACAAAACATCCCCATTTTGCAGACCAGACACTAGGAGGACACACTATAGCATCTACAGTACATGAGAATAAATCGAATCCACAAAAACAACCTGAATGAAAGCACCCTTATATTTTGTCAGACGTTGAAGGACATGAACTCGGCATAGACTAAAGTTATTACTTCCCATCAGGGGTGGAGTTTGTCACGAGCCGGTCACAGTAGACTGCTTCTGCTCTGCTCTCATTTCTCTAGAGTTCTTTACTTGGCTGCTCTCGTCCTGACACTCTGTCCCTCCAAGGTGCACCACCTGTCCTCTCTCATCTCCCTCCTCCTACTCCACCTTCCAGCTCTCCAGGGAGGCGTTTGTGGTTGGCGTGGACTTGGCAGCCCGTGTCCAGCCAGGCATCTGTCTTTGTCACCCTGCATCTTCAAGAGGTGCGAGACGGGAGAGAGAATTCCAGACAATTAAGCCCAAATTCTGACTGTGCTCACTGCGATTTGGCCTGGCTGAACTGACCAGGCAACAATCACAGGATGTTAAAGATCAATATTCTGGGAGGAAAGTGTTTGGTAATTGCAGGCTGTGTGGCTGACAGCTTTTTACAGTGTGGTGCCGATTGATTTCATTATTTTCAGGCGCAAGATGGAATGTAGATTTCCATTTCTGTTCCATACTCGGTTGTACTTTTGTCCTCTTTCACTGTTTCATTGTTGTCAATATTCAGGGTGGTGCCATAATAATCTTTTTTTGCAATGAAATAGAAGTACAGTGTATTCAATGACGTGTCTTGTTGGAAAAGTGCCCAGTTTTTGAACTGTCAGCGTATATTTCAAGAAAGGTTAGAATCAGAATCAGATCAGAAAGAGCTTTATTGCCAGGTATGTTCACACATACGAGAAATTCGTGACAGAGCTTCTACATTGCAACAGAATAACAGAGACAGGACAAAAAAACAGATAATAAATATATTCAAAAAATAGAAGTAAGTGTTAAATGCAAATATACAATATACAAATTGACAGTTACTAAAGTCAACTGATTTTATTAATTGATCTACAAATCTCTGTGTAAAAACAGCAATGCCACTGTTTTTAAAAGTAATTTTCACCTCCATTAGCTCTGATGTGGCTTCAAATCTTTTTTTGTCCACTCTACAATGTAGTGGATCACTCAGTGAATGGACATATATGCCATTATTCTCTATAAATAACAAGCCAGTTTATTCCTCATTTCTTTTAGCTGTTTAGAAAAGCCTTTTTGATTTATTAGTACAATGAGGTTCCTGGCTTGCGTTACTCAAAGAGGTTTATGTTTTGTTTACCAACATAAATTATCCCAGACTGTGCTTTAAAATCTTTTACTTTATGCTAGCAACAAATTGCTTCATAAGGAATACAATTACATTTGTGAGTTTGCATGCTTGATTAATCAGACTGCAGGCAAAAACACTGATTAAAACAAAGGAAATTTGATCAATTGTGAATATCTGGATGGTTCTTACTCTTAGAAACTAGCTAAGGTATGTAATATTTTTTATTTATGTTTTTTTGTTTTTTAGGTGTAAATTGTAAAGACATCTGTGTTTTTGCAACAAATGAAGACCGCAGAAGTCACTGCTCCAAAATACTTTAAATGTTTCTCAAAATAAAATATACTGTGTTTAAAGTGGAAAAATGTTTTGTTTTTTTACCCAAACATTTAAAAAGAATATATTTTAGAGCAGTAATCACAATATCGTTAAACTGTGATAATTTTATCCAAGGTTATCATACCGTCAGAATCTTATACCGGCCCATGCCTACTCACAACAAGAAGGTCACTGGTTCGAGTCCCAGCGACTTTTAATTGTTAGAATATTTTTAAACATATAAGAAAGTGGTATTTATAAAACGTGGTAAACTTGTTCTATTTTTTTTAGAACATGACATAGCCGTAGAAGCTGAAATGGCAATAAACTCAAAATTATCTCTCTCTCTTTCAGTCCCAGCTGGACCAGTTGGTATTTCTGTGTGGAGTTTGCATGTTCTTTTCATGTTTACATGTTTGTGTCCCTCCGGGTGCTCCAGTTTCCCCCACAGTCTAAAGACATTCACTATAGTTGTGTTGGATGAACTAAATTGGCCGTAGTGTATGAGTGTGTGTGAATGCAAGGTTGTATGGCTGTTTCCCAGCATTGGGTTGCGCTTGGAAGGGCATCCGTTGAGTAAAACATATGCATGAATAATTGGCGGTTCATTTCGCTGTGGCAACCCCCTGATTAAAAAGGGACTAAGCTGAAGGAGAATGAATGAATGAATGATTACAACATGTTGATCCTATACAGAAATGAATGTTTTCCAGTTCGTAAAGGAAAAGAACTACATTCTTGGAGTGTTAAATATTATCTTTTCTTAAAAGAACATTAGTTAACCTGAAATTCCTTTCAGCAACTTTTTCCATTTTCGATATCAAAGCTTCTGCTTTTGAGTCTGTGTGTGGTGTGTTCCTGGGTGAGGATACAAAACGGAAGAGCGCACTTGACTCTCTGTAGTTACTGCATGTTTTTTTTCAGTTTGCATTCAAGCTCATTTGTTCCCCTGCTAAAGATGTGCTTTTCTATGCTATCAGCTTTATGCAAGGAAGCTTGATTTGGTGCTATCCAATGGTGGCTGCAGGTATGTATAGGCTGGCAAGCACATAGGGATTTCTGCCACACGGTGGGCACGGGTATAATTCCTTCTATTAAAAGCAAGGAAATTGCTTCTTTCTTTAAATCCACCCCCCCTCCATCTCCACCTTCATCTGTCATTTTTTTCTCTCTCTCTCTCTTTCCCGCCTTCGCTTCTTTGCGGACTAAGCTCTTTCCACACCCAGAGATAACGCAGGGCTCGTGTGGGAGCGATAGTGGTATGTGTGCAAAGATGAGATTGGGTTTGAAGCAAGCAGACTACGCTTTCAGCTTCAACCAACCCAAATTAACTGGTGTCCCAGACAGGTGTTGTATCACAGTAGTTAGGACTCATTTCTGTTAAAAAAGTAACCTTGAGATTGTCAGCTTGTAAAAAATGGACCTAGGAGGTGGTGCTGGTGAAAGATGGGAAAGTTTTGGCATTAAAATGGTTCCATCAATTTTAATTTCCTTGCCTTCCAGTCCAGCAGTGTTGATCAAAGCTGAAAAAGTGAAAGTCTGGACTATTTTGAGCGTGCAGCAGCTTCTCCCCTGAGCCTGGAGAAGGGAGAATGTTCCAGACTCCCCCAGAGAGAGGTTTAGTGTGTGACTGGTACACTGCCACCTGCAGATAGGTGGGCAGCTATGGAGCGAATTTCTTAAGATTTACTTTGCTGTCAAACACCCATCACTGGAAAAATTTGTTGATTTACAGGGGTGACTGTAAACATTTTAGATTCATTTGTGAGTTGGGCAGGTTTTGAAGTTTAATGTGATTTATTTCTGGAGGATTTGAAGACTGTGATTTTCTTGGATGTTTTTCTTTTTTTTTTTCAATTATTTTAATTAATATCATATACTACATCATACAATCTCTGTAATAAACCTACAAAAGCTGTCAGAGAGGTTGTTCATTATCAATATATATACTACTACGAAATACTACAGTATGTACCTTGGAGTTACCAATATAGACCTTTTACTGTATGTACAAACGTGTAACTTAAAAAAAAAGGGCAAATGATATTTTTGAGGCTTTGTGACCAAAACAAACATCTCAGTATCTGGATTAAATCCCTTGATGTTTATTGATTGCAGTTACACTCTAAAAATGCTGGGTTCCACAAAATTCCTTCATGTTGTCCCAACAGAAATCAATTAAGTTAACTTAATTGTTTTTACAAATTTAAGTGGATTAAACCCAAACAATTATCCCCCCCCCCCCACCCCACCAAAAAAAAATCACAGGAAAAGTTGATTTTAGCAAAAATAATTTTTGAGTGTACTTTCAATACAGTAATTTGTAAAAGAAAAAAAAACTCTATTCTTTAAAGATACACATTTTCTACATAATATATTTAAATGTATATTTCCAGTTATTTATTACATTTGCGTTTTATTCATTTTTTTCTTACATTTCTTTATTAAGGAATTGTGTTAAATTATATATTTCATTAAATAATTGAGAAATGTTTTTATCTATTAATTTATTAATAAATTATGGAATATATATTAAAATTCATTAATTCATTTATTCATAAATTCATTAAAAATGTAGAATAAAACACCTTTCTTTCTTTCTTTCTTTCTTTCTTTCTTTCTTTCTTTCTTTCTTTCTTTCTTTCTTTCTTCCTTTCTTTCTTTCTTTCTTTTTCTTTCACTGTATAAAATTGCTAGGTTCCACACAATCGATATGTGTTGGGACAACAAGAAGGAATTAAGTTAACTTATTAGTTTTTACAAACTTAAGTGGATTAAGCATAAAACAATTCTCTACAAAAAACTCAAGAATTGTGTTGTTTCAGCTCATTTTAAATAAATAGTTTGAACAAGCAACATAAATATTTTTGGATGCTTTTTTTCTTGCTAACTCTATTTTTTAGATTTAAAATATATTTTTTATTTATTTATTTTTTTAAAATATGTGCTTGCTACATCTTTAGTTACTTTTGAAATAAAACATGTAACATACCCCTTATCTAACCCTTAAACTTAAACCCTTAACACTTGTCACAATAACACAAAAAACTTGTCCATAACCAGCAAATATGATCTCACAAATTGTATATGGTTGGGGTTACAGTATAATTGTACCTTTGAAGAACTGATTAATATTAATTAACTACATGTACTTACTACAACTAATCATTGGGGTTACGATTAGGATCTGGATTAGTAGTGTACTAATTAAATACTGAGAATATACTGTGTTAAAGTGAATATACTTGCCTTTATGTGACTTGGACGTAAAGGCATATATAATAGAACAGAATATAGACACGTTGGCAAAAGGTGAAAATTGTTTAAGTGAGACTTTAGAATCAGATTTGCAGACTAAAGCCTCCACTGAAGCATGTTCTTGTTCTGACCCTCATAGCAACAGACAGCAAATAGGTGAATATATAACGCACAAGGCATTGAGTGAAACAGAAAGAGCATATTGGAAAGTGACCAAAACAACTGTGGTCCTTAGAGAACCAGACATATTGATCTTTGAAAATGGGCAGACAGGCAGGCAGTAGAGCCAGAGTAACGTGTAATTTGACTATCTATGCAGATAATGCATTCATTCGGTGCTCAAGGGATACAGTTTTAAGAGAGACAAATGATTAAAGCTACATCTCTGTTACCTTTGGTGAAACATCTCTGTCTGATTTGTTTTTGCCATAAATTACTTTAGTTTCTGCAATGCTTTTGTCGGAACAGTGATGCTGCTGTGATCTACCTTGTTTTTCCCATAATTGACACAAACTTGCATTATTCCCAGTGTCGTTTAACTGTGGTACATTATAATTCTTTCAGTCCCCAGCACTGGCATGAGAAATTAAGTGCTGTAATTGTAAATGTTCAATATTTAAAATGTTGTTAGTTTTTATTTTATGAATAGGATTGCATTTGAGTGTATGAGTCAAATATGAGCAGGGGTTTTCAAGCATCATACAGCAAGTTTTGATACAGCCGGTCTTATACAGCATTTCTTGTTATTTCTGCACCTCTGTCGGATTTACATTTATTTTTATGTGCAAATAAAATAAAGACTAGTCATATTTCTTTCAGCATGAACTTCAAAAAATGACAATTAAGTCACCAGTTGTCATTGTAACAATCGTTTAAATAGCCAGAACGTCTGCGTGGGTGTTTTTAGAACAAGAATAATTTGAAAACATATTAAAATAATATTAGTTCATTCTTGTTTTAAATCTTTAATGATTTAAAAGCTTTTGTAAATTTTAACGTTTATTTAATGTTTACAATGCAATTAGATCCACTTTATTTGGTAAACAAAGCAAGTCTCTCATATAATATATCTACTAAAAGACATTAAATAATAATTACAAACTGTATTGTAAATAAATCATATGAATATTTTCTTATTGGTCAATATTATTACTGAAATTAATAAAAAAAACTGAATAAATATACATTTACACACATTTACTCAAGTAAATAAACAGAATCAATGAAGTTATGATTCATTCATTCATTCATTTTCTTTTTGGCTTAGCCCCTTTGTTATTCTGTGGTCGCCACAGTGGAATGAACCGATCCAGCACGTTTTACACAGCGGATGCCCTTTTAGCCGCAACCCATCACTGGGAAACACCCGCACACACCCATTCACACTTTTACTCTACGAACAATTCAGCTTACCCAATTGACCTATACCACATGTCTTTAGACTTGTGGGGGAAACCGCAGCACCTGGAGGAATCCCACATGAACTTGCAAACTCCACACAGAAATGCCAACTGACCCAGCCAAGGCTCGAACCAGCAACCTTCTTGCTGTGAGGCGATCGTGCTACCCACTGCGCCACCGTGACGACTTGGGTCATCATTATTATTTCAATTGCTTATTACTATCATAGTTGTGCCAGCATATTATTCAATACAATATGTAGACCACAAAATTATTTTCAAGGGGTGCACCTTAAAGGGTAACAAAAAGTATATTACATTGTCATTCATTCACCTTTGTATCTTGTGCTTTAGAAGGAGCAAATGAAGTCTAATTGAGAGAAATGCTCAGAATAGACAAATCAATAGATTGTAATTCACACAATAATCCTCACTTAGTGACGCTGTTAACTTTTATTACAGACACGCATCTTAAAGCTTTTAGGTGTTAAAGGACTCACCCATGCGGTCAGTTATCACGACTAGCTGCTTACAGGGATTGAACCAGCAATCTTCTGGTTACTAGCCTTGAGATTTGACCAATAAACTTTACATGACTCACACTAGCAGACACCCCGCATCCCACCCAGACCCATATCTAAAACTTGAAGTAGATTACATGGCACAAAGCCCAGACTCGAACCCCTGCTGAACACATTTGGGATGCATTTTAATGCAGAACTTGAGCCAAAACTCATCACCCATCATCAGCGCCTGAACTCACTAATACTCTTGGGTCTGGATAGTGGAGATCTGATGGGAAATCGTCCTTTGAAATGGTCTTTTTTTAAAGCTATTTTTCAGGCATGGTATGAATAAGGGGTGATTTTAACATATTCTTGGTTTTGCTTCATGTAAACCCTCTCTCTCACTGTATTTCCCTTATTTGCTGTTTTTTTCTTGTCCATCTCTCAGGGATGAATTGCGGTTGGCAGCTCTGCTTGTGTTCTCTGAGCTCTCACTAGATGGCATTCTTCATCCACAACTGTAAAGAGGCGAACTATTAATCCCACTGATAGAGCTTACAGCCAAGCATGGCACAGATAAAGATGCAGTTTTTGTGCAAGATACAAATTAATTGGGTTATGAGTTATGTTCGGAGTCAGAGGCTACTGTATTTGATACAATGGCCTTGCAATTCAAACATTTATGTATTTTTGGATTTTTAAAAATGTGTATGTGGATTCAAATTTAATTTAATTTTATTTTATTTTATTTTATTTTGTTTTGTTTTGTTTTGTTTTTATTTTATTTTATTTTATTTTATTTTATTTTATTTTATTTTATT
>CAIGQQ010002477.1:2359198-2425520 GCA_903798035.1 Danio albolineatus
TTTATTTTATTTTATTTTATTTTATTTTATTTTATTTTATTTTATTTGTTAACATAGGCCCATGTGGGTAATTAAAAAACCTTGTAGTTCTATATTTATTTATTTATATTTCATAAATATTTATAATTATATTCATATTTATTTATATTGTTAAATCTAATTTGAAACATTTCAATTCAATTTAATCATATTTTTATTCCAGTTTTTATTCATATAAGTGTATTTGTTGTTATTATTAGAACAGTGAAATTATGCTGTCCGCCATTAAAAGATGTGATTAATAAAACTTTTTAATTAGAATTATTTTTACTGTTTTATTTAAAAATCTTATTATATTTATTTCTTTTTGAAGCCATTAAATTTTTTTAAATCCTTTTATATAATTTTATTTTGCAGTGACACCAGTTCAAATATTGACAGGACAAGAAATAGCTTCTGTTCCGCGTGTGTCACATGACATAATATCCTCACTGTTAGCCTTGTGTTCCCCACTCATTGACTATCTTGGTTACAACTCTTCTCTGTTTACAGTGTAAATTATTTAGTGTGTATGATCAAGTGTGCACAGGCCTCCAGTTGAAATAAATGATGCTTCTCGTTGCGTTAGAGTAGATTGCTCGCAATAATGAAATACTCGCTCCGTAATCGGATGTTGTCATGAAATAATTGCTCTGCAGTTTTAACCGTGTCTCAAGTGTATTTTCACATCCCGTCCCCTTCTTCACCCTGAACCGAGGCCTCTTCTTGAGGAAGTAGTCACTTTCCTAAAATATTCTCAATAGATTAGCTGTCATCTGTTGTCTGACGTGTGACATTGGATTATGGCACAGACCATTAGGGCTGCTGTGTGTGTGTTCAGTGATAGTGGTGGTCATTACGTCTTCCTCTTGACACTGTGATTACTCTGCAGTGTCTCCATTAAGCCGCTGTCAGCTACTCACCCACTAGTTTCATTTAGACTCTCAGTTTCTGTCAATTCGGTCACCTTTGTTTCCTTCTAATGTCTTTTGAAATATGGTAAATGGGGTTCAACGATGATTTTTTTATTGTTTGTGCAAAGTGTAGTTTAGAACTGTTCTCACACGTTCTGTCTTTCATTAAATATTTTTTATTAAAAAATAAAGGGCGTCACGGTGGCGCAGTGGGTAGCACAATAGCCCCACAGCAAGAAGGTCGCTGGTTCAAGCTCAAGCTGGGTCAGTTGGCATTTCTTTGTGGAGTTCATGTGGGTTTCGTCTGGGTGCTCCGGTTTCCCCCACAGTGCAAAGACACGCGCTATAGGTGAATTGAGTAAGCAAAATTGTCCGTAGTGTATGTGTGATATAGGAGTGTATGGGTGTTTCCCAGTGATGGGTGGCAGCTGGAAGGGTTGGCAGTTCATTCCGGTGTGGCGACCCCAGATTAATAAAAGTACTATGCTGAGAAGAAAATGAATGAATGAATGACTATTAACATTACCACATAAAATGCAAAGCAATTGTAATGTTAAATAATTATTTTAATTTATTAAAATTATTAAAATTTATTAAAATTGTTTAAATGTTTATATTAATATTTATATTAATATTTGTATAATATAATTTAATATATTTATTTATTTTTATAGTAAGTGCAGTATTTGCTATAGCATTTTATATCATATCTTGCAGTAGCTTTTAAATTCTAATAATATTTAATATTTAATTAGAATAAAATAATTCCATTTAAGTAAATAGATAATTATTAAATAAATAAAAAATAAGTAAAACATTTACTATTTATTATATTATAGATGTACATTTTTATTTTTTTTTACAATTTGCTCTCTTTACAGTAAATTGAATATTAAATGGCATTTAATTTAGTGGACATATAACCCGTTGTAGATTATATTTATTACCATGCATTTCATGCCATTAATCTGTACTGCAGCTTCTTTTAAATTATAATAAACATGTCATTTGTTATTAAATAATTGTTTTAAATATTTTTTTAGTTTGATATAAAGTGCAATTATATAATATATTAAAGAATTATACATTTATTACAGTTGTGTTGGCATTAAAGTTTACTATTGATTTAAAAAAAATCGTATTTTTAAGTATTTTTAATTATTAATTGAAATATGCTTTCCTATTCTAATAAACAGTGAAGCGATAACTGTTATGTACAATTTTGAAGGAAAATATGACACACTAGGCTAAACATTGCAGACCACAGTTATTGCGAAGCCTTGCAAACTCAAATGACAGTGAGAATTTTAATGCTGATCTCCAATGACCAAATGAGATTTATATTACACTTAATGGTTACTCTGTCAACCTTTTGCATTCATCAATCATGTTGTAGTATGTGTTAATGTCCACTAGGTGACAGCATATGTCATCTGCATCTCCACTTCTGCTGGGACGCTCCCAACATTCATGGCGAAGAATAAGGTCATCGTTTGATTTGCAGTGTAATTCCTCATATAGGAAAACAATGAGTGAATCTATGGGTGCATAATAAGGTTATGTTGTGCTGGGTGGCTTTTCTTGGGGGGTATTCCTTTCTTGTAAATCCAGATACAACATAAAAGTCTTTATTTCATACTGAATTAGCCAGGGATGATATTTAATGCTTTTACTGTATATCTATGTTGCAAGTCTTCAAAAGTTTTTGAAACCTGCTGCTTTTTTTCTTAAATAGCAAGGCTTGGGATATTAAAGCGAATGGATCTTGGTGAAATTTGGTAAATCTCAGTGCTTGCTCTGTAACTAAAGTACATAATTTTACAATGTATAAAATAAAAAATGCTAATTTTACAAGTAAAATCAGCATAACTCAAAATTGGAGTTAAAAATGGTTAATGTGAATTTAACAAACAACTTAAAGAAAATCTGGAGTTCCGTACAGTTCAGACATTTTTAAAGACCAATTAAACTGGATTAAAAAAAGACTGTTTATTATTGGCCATATACAAATTGATGCATTACTGCAATTTGTCTCAATTCTTTTTAAAATAAGACATTACGTTCATATATTCACAACATACAACATATATTTTACCTTTTTTACCTTTTGTTTGTATGCGATTAAGTCTGTAGTCTCTTACCGAATGACAAGATGTCACTGTTTCAGTGTAGCGCATCAGTATAGATCTCTCTGTGCCGTGATCTGACATGGAAACCAGAGGCAGTTTGAGCTAAGGTGACATTTTAGAGAAATGTCAAGAAGATCATTGGCACTTTTGGTGAATTATGTCATGATAACCTTCTTAAACTGCCTATGAATTGCGTACTAACTAGTTATTACATCTGACAAGCGTTGGCATTCATGATTACATGAGGAAACCTTAACATTCAGATTTTTTAGATGATTTAAATGATCTTTATATGAATTTAAATTTTTTTAAATAAGTTTTAATGAAAATGTGTTGGGTGTTATTTAACAAAATAACTAGTCGCTATAATTAGATTATTTGGTCCCACTTTATATTAAGTGGCCTTCACTACTGTGTACCTGTATCAAAAAATAAATACAATGTACTTCAGCAGATCCCTCCTGGTGCTATTGAGGTGGGATACGAGTAGGTTTGGGAACAGGTTTGGTGGTATAGCTAGGTTTAAGGATAGGTTAAAGTCTAAGGGATGGTCAACAGTGTAATTAAAGATGTAATTATAGGAATTAATTACAGATTTAATTACATGCATTTATTTAATCAATCATAAGTACAATGTAAAAATATGTATTTTCATAATAAGTACGCTGTACCAAATTATTAATTCCAGTGTAAGTACATGTTAGTTAAGGCCACTTAATATAAAGTGGGACCGATTATTTTTCTAATACTTGCAATATACGTCTATGCATAAATATTACAGTTCTGTATAAATCATTTCAAAGAAGCAGTGCAATTGTATGTTTATTTGTTACACAAATGTATGTTGCAGAATAAATGAAGGGTAAATTGCACATGCTCACAATGAAGAGTAAGAAATGAATGTCAGTACAGTACATGCTATTTATCAAATTTGCTGACATTAATTTGAACCATTTCATATTTTGATGCATATCATGTTTACAATTTCTGAAGTGTTCTTTTTTCCCCCCCCCTAAAACTAAAAAACCATTGTTTGACTGAAATCTAAAACGTTAAAAACATTTAATTTCTGTTGTCTATGCATTGAGATTTATAGGGATTAATAGTTGTTTGTAGTCAAGTAATTAAATGACTTTCCTGACAAAGTAATTAGAAAAGTAATTTAAATACAAGTTTAATAATGTAATTGTTAATTATTTACTTCTTTGAAGTTACTTACTGTTTGCGTATTTTTAAATAAATATATGCCTTAAATATATGTTTCTATATCATAAATATGATTTCAATTCCTCCATGTTGTTATTATCTACCAACGTCAGTTGTGTTTTACTTCCATTCAAAAATCTTCTCTTGTGGCCTCGCGGGAAAGAATCTACACATCTACAGAATGTGGACTTATATATCTTTTTATTTTTGTTTTTTTAAGACTACAAGTTTGAATGTACTTTTTTTTGTATATTGTCTTCCTGTAATAACAGTTCTGTTAGTGAAGTGGCTAAGTTTGAAAGCCACAAAGTAAACTCCTCACAGCTTCATTGATCCTGATTTTTAAAACTCTTTTACAACATACGGTATTTCTTTATGACATCAATCAATCCACCTAGCCTGATTAAGAGGGCGTTCATAGATTAGTGTTTGTTCAGTGTCATGGCTTAACCACGTTCTCACTTCAGGATGATGAATGGCCTCTTCTGTGTACGTGTTTGTTTCTTTACTAGTGCTGATTTACTAACCCGCCCGTGTTACACAACGCTGCAGATCGATGGCGGAGTGCCGCAGATTCACTTGTACACGCGTGTAATACCTGTCATGGATAAAAACCACAACACGCTGAGGAACGGCTTTAAATTACGCACGGCTGTGAGGTGCTCGACCTGGCAGCAGGAGATAAGGATGAGGTTCGTCTTTGTGCTGGATCCGTTTGACCCGGCACAGTCGATTTTTGTAGCTCTTGTGACGGAGAATCAAAGAGTCCACTTTTTCTTGCCGCAGAAGCTGGTGTTTCAGAAGAGCAGTGGAGCATTTAAAGGGACAGTAATGCCAAAAATGTACACATGGTGTTTGTTGTGATGCTTGAATGCTGAAGCACAAAAAAACAACAGTAGTGAACGTTTGAAAATTACCTATAAGTAGTCAAATTTGAATTTTATAATGTTTAAATAATGAATTTTTATTTTCAGTTTATTATTTTCTGTAATTAAATTACTGTCATATAATTTATTATATAAGTTTGTCTACTGTGAAATATTAAAAGTACATCTTTAGTTGTGCATATGATTAATAAATAAGAAAATAATTAGGAGTGTTTTTCTAAAATAACGGTTAGATATAATTACCTTATTTATATTTAAATATGGGGCGACGCAGTGGCGCAGTAGGTAGTGCTATCTCCTCACAGCAAGAAGGTCGCTGGTTCGAGCCTCAGCTGGGCCAGTTGGTGTTTCTGTGTGGAGTTTGCATGTTCTCCCTGTGGTCGCGTGGGTTTCCTCCGGGTGCTCCAGTTTCCCCCACAAGTCCAAAGACATGTGGTACAGGTGAATTGGGTAGGCTAAATTGCGTAAAACGTGCTGGATATGTGCTGGTTCATTCCACTGTGGCGACCCCGGATTAATAAAGGGACTAAGCCGACAAGAAAATGAATGAATGAATGAATATTTAAATATATAAGTATATATTTATATATATAAGTATATATTTAAATAGTATATATTTTTATCTCGGATAAAAAGTTTGCTTAATGAATGATCTATAACTCCATCTGACAGCTATACCATAAATATGCCTGATGGATTAGTGTTATCTTACCTGCAAAGCATAAAATAACTATGGTTTTTTTTTTTTCAGTTTTTTTACGTTCATTATATTAAAATTTTAATATTTAAATAATTCAATGAATATATTAAATTTATTTAAAAAATATTTAATAATAATTAATCATTTAAGAATTTTTTGTTAGATAATTTATAGTGGATTATGCAGTATGAATTGTCTAATTGTGTTTATCTGTCATCACAATTATCTCAATATTATTTGTTACAGATTGCTAAAATAAATATAATAAAAACCTTATACAAAATTTATATTGACTTAATCATACTGAAATATACTCTATATAATGAAATTGTGCAGCTTCTTAAATCCATATATGTTTTATATTAAATTTACAATTTTTTTTACAGATTTACATGTTTTATATTTTATTTATATTATTATATTATATTTTATATTTTTTTATATTATATTATATATTTATATTGTTATATTATATTAGATTTATATTAGATTTACAGAGATGTTTATGTTGGTGTAAATCGCTCATTTTTAAAGTAGTTCATGATTTGCTGATATGTGAAATTGTTTTCATTCGTTAAATTTTGGTATGAATGACTGAGACCGGGCGCTATTGAAGCAAACTTGATGTTTACATCTGCTTAATTGAAGATTATAATTAATAAATGTATTTTTAAATAGAAGGGAACTAAGAGACAGTGGAGAAATTGCTGCTTTCCTGGTTCTTGATGAGCTGATAGTAATTCAAAAGGACCACTGGAACGCTTTGATTTTTATCTCGGATAAAAAAGAAAGGCTCACTTTGTTCTGCCAGCAGGAGATAGCAGTTGGAAAGGCAGTCAAGATACGGTATGCGCTGCTCAGTAAGACTTTACTTGCATGCTATTATGTTTTTTCATGCTTTTAGATGATGTCTTCTTGGCTGTGTGTGTGTGTGTGGGTGCACTTCTGGGCTACTGTTCTGCTTTCATTTAAAATTACATTATAAAATTCAAAGTGCTGAAGTCAGCTTTCAGATGAATGCAGAATGAGACCCTGCCAAAATACACTGAGGTGCATTCAATGTGTTATACTCCGTTCCATATCCCAGATGAAAGGCTAAAAGAGTCTGAGGCATTTAACTCAGTCTATTATTTAATAACCCAAAATAGATTTGTTAATTATTCATCCTAAATATTTCTTTTGGAGTATGTGTGTGGGGAAATCATCTACTTGCCAATGCACTGCAGCAACGTTTTGGCCTTCTAATTCGATAAAAATTGATCTTATTTTATCCCTGGGTAAAATGGAAGTCGACGTGATCAAATTTTCCTGAACTTAATCAAGTTTAAATTCAGATCAGCTTGTGGTCGAGTGACAAAATCTGATGTTTATTATGTTGTGTTGACAGCATGAAAGCCCTGAAGGCCATTTCATAAACCCCCTTCCAGATCCAGTTCGACCCAAAGAATCATTAGTTAATAAAACAGTCCTAACTTCATGTATTTCTAATAAATCCATATTGAATTTGATTAGTTACAAGGCAAATAAAAAAAAATGCTTTGGTGTTTTTTTTTCAAAGTACCTTAGATGTTTTGAAGTAATTAAAGAAAAAGGCTTCTTTGAATTATGATTGGTTTAATGATGTATTAATATAATTTAAAACTCAAGATAAATTTAAAATCCAAAACATCCAAAACATTACAAAATTTATGAAACCTTATGACATTTATTTCTAACCAAGCTACACTATAAAAACATTGTGTTAATTAACGGTATCCATATTTTGATTTACAGTTATTTATGTTTGTTTATTTACTGTAATGAATTTCATTAAGGCAGCTTGAACTTAAAGTTTAACAAAGTGACTTTTATTGACATTTTAGTAATTTGATCAATACATTTTACAAGAACGATTATATATTAAGTGCGTAAAATAAGAACTGGCAGTTTATTACCAGATTTGTGTACTGTAATTTACACCAACCCAAATAATATGACAGTTTTGAACTTTTAAACATCAAATGCACAGTCATAATGCGATTTTAAATAAATGGGAAGGGAAAAAAAATGAATCACAAAATATGTAAAACTTAATTTACATATATGCTTGACTGTATGCTGTACACCAAATGGCATAAACGCACTCTGGGAAGGTTTTAAGCCACTTTTTTTTTTTACCTAAATGAGGTTTACTTGCTTTAAAAAAAAAAGACAATTTTGATGCTGCATGATTCATCTGTGCATATATATGGTATATGCTCATTAACAATGTTTTTGACAACATACAGAACTTTTAAGCCATATTTTTTAGCATTAATTATTCACACATTTTGTTAAAAATATATCTCAAAAAGGGAAATAAAGATTAGCATGCTTGTTTTTGGAGGTAAACAGTCTATTGGACGTTTTTGAGAAGCCCAGACCTGCCCACGACCACCCAGGTGTGTGAGGGGATTTTATTTACAGTATGTTTGTTTGATCTGAAGACCTGAAACGCACATTGAGGTATATTTGGGTGAAATATGTGGGTGGTCTTCAGTTTGTGCATACAGCGGCAAGTCTGAGACATACAGAACTAATGTGAAGCATTGGCTGAGATCATATTCTGCTTTACTGCTCTTATAGGATCTCTTATGTCCTGTACTATGTCCTGAACTATTCTCTGTCTTTTAGGTTCATTTTTTAGCTGTTTCAAACATCAACTAAGTGCTCTTTTATGACATCTCATTGTCAAAATCCAGGCGTAAAAACACTGCAGGCTTTCTCAAGTCCTTGAGCCGGTGTGAATAACTTGTCTCAGTCAGTTTGAAAATTAGCCTCGAGTGTTTTTGGCTTCACAGGTTTAGCCGCTGCTTTTCATGTGCGATTAATTGTGAAGCTGATCCGTCCTCAGCGTCTGCCTCTATTCTGATCACTCAGTCGCTCACCTGTGCGATGAAGACGCATTTCAGCTTCGTCCTGGCGGGTGTTTATTTCAGAGCAGCCAACTGGATGAAAAGCTCTCCATATGAAAGGCCGGATCCACGGCTCCTGCTGTCAGCACACTCTGTGTTTTAATTGAAATGAATTGGACCCGTCAGAGGCGAGAGATTCACTGAACATGCGTAATGTAAACAAAACCACAGAGTCATGAGAATGGAGACACCTCCTGTGTCTTTCTTGCTCTATTAATTCAATTAAATCCATTGTGTATCATTTATCATCCCACACAGTAATATATTCCTTATATAATAATGATTGTTTTTAATTCATTATTATTTATTATTAAGGGAAATGGGCAATGTTAAAATCAGTTAAAACCGTATTTACCGCTATTTTAAAAATTAAAAGACCACTTTAAAATTCAGTTTCTTTGAATTATTTTTGTTAGACATGGGTTTGTTTTTTAATTTTAATATATATTTTTATTGGATAACATTCTACAATAAGGTTTCATTAGTTACTAACTAATGTTAGTTACTACATTCACCAACATGAACAAGCAATTAAAAAACATTTATTAAAGTGTTTTCGTCTTCGTTAACAATAGTTCATGACAAATTCATACATTGTTAGCTTGGTTCATGCAGTGACTACCTCCGCTCATGACAGCGGAGCACTGTCTGTTTGATCGCCGTCCATCACACGTGTGGAGTGGTTGTGAGAAAGGAGGCATGTACAGTGTGCTGAGAAACACCTCTAAGTCACAGATTCACAGACTCCATAGCAGATGCAAGTTTGCTACAGACTGCCACAGCCCTCAATCTGATGACTCAGTGCGCTTTCATTTTGTTTTTTATTTATAATAGTAAGTTTTGAATTAAGTTTTGATTAGACAGGATGTAAGTTATTCTGTTATATATCCTAAAGTTTATCTATCTTAAATATAAAATAAATACATTATCAAAATAATGGCTTAAATATAAACCTGCATATTTTAAAACAAGGTTTAAAGTTTAGAGCAACAGAATAATGATGATTCCTTGATGGAATCTATACAGTACAGTTTGTTGTTCGATGTGCTAACTGGTGGATGTTCTGTGCAGCACAACATATTTATTTAAATTTTATTTTAAGAATTTTGTTTAAATTATTTGCTGAGAGTTTGACCGCAAGCGGTGGCAAACCGCAACACGAGATAAAATGAGCCGCGGTAAAAAATGCTAATTTTTAATGGCCACATCTGTAGTACTTTAATGTTAACAAGCAATAATTGAAATGAATTGGACCTGTCAGAGGCGAGAGATTCACTGAACATGCGTAATGTAAACAAAACCACAGAGTCATGAGAATGGAGACACCTCCTGTGTTTTTCTTGCTCTATTAATTAAATTAAATCCATTGTGTATCATTTATCATCCCACACAGTAATATATTCCTTATGTAATAATGATTGTTTTTAATTTATTATTATTTATTATTAAGGGAAATGGGCAATGTTAAAATCGGTTAAAACCGTATTTACCGCTATTTTAAAAATTAGAAGACCACTTTAAAATTCAGTTTCTTCGGATTATTTTATAAGTTATTCTGTTATATATCCTAAAGTTTATCTATCTTAAATGTAAAATAAATACATGATCAAAATAATGGCTTAAATATAAACCTGCATATTTTAAAACAAGGTTTAAATTTGGAGCAACAGAATAATGATGATTCCTTGATGGAATCTATATACAGTACAGTTTGTTGTTCGATGTGCCAACTGGTGGATGTTCTGTGCAGCACAACATATTTATAAAAATTTTATTTTAAGAATTTTGTTTAAATTATTTGCTGAGAGTTTGACCGCAAGCGGTGGCAAACCGCAACACGAGATAAAATGAGCCGCGGTAAAAAAAATGCAAATTTTTAATGGCCACATCTGTAGTACTTTAATGTTAACAAGCACAAATTTTGGTTTTTAATAATGGACCAGTAAGAGGGCTGCACAATATATAATTTGAGAATCGATTTCTCAATGTATGCGTCTGCAATAGTCACATTTCAAGATATACAATTTTGAGTTAGGTTTATAGCTGACCAGAAACCACACGTCAAAAAGCAAGAGATTTGTGGAGACGCTGCAGAATTTAAGCATAATCCACTTGTTAAGTCGTGACGTATGGAATACTGTTTCCGGGTCCAAGCTGCTACTAGAAACATAGAAAATGTTTGTTTATGACTACTTTTTTGTCCTATCACACATTAAAGTGAATTTTATATAAAATCATGGTGTACACAACAGTCTCTGGGCTTCAGAAATACCAAAATTTGTACAATTTATTAAAAATTAACCACTTTTTGGCCATCAGATATTAGGCATGGACATATATATTGCGATCGTGATTTTCGAAAGAATTACATCGCTTTGTAAACGTTTATTATTACTGTTTGATGAGTCTAATAGAGCACTTGGACCCAGAAGGCGCTTCGTGTGACGTCACACTAAACAAGCGGATAGAATGAAAGTTTATCATCTGCATGTGTTTTTAAGGTCTGTGACTTTTAAATAGAGCTAGCTTTTTAAATAGAGTTTTACATTTGATTATTCCATTTCTGTAGCTGAATACTGCTGCTCTCTCCAGAAAACCATGAAGCACGGTTTATTTCACTTTAACATTTAACACCATTGTTTTTATTTATGACTGTAGTTTATCATAAATGTATATAATAAATTACATAAAAGTATATTTAAATTTCACTCCCCTACAAAATCATCCCAAGTAATGACTTTTCAAAAAGAGCTATTTAAGTAATCTGGTAAAATTATATCGCAATACTTATTACAGAGAAAAAATATTGCAATGTAAAGTTTTTCCAATATTCTGCAGGCCTAATCAGTGAATGCTGAAACATGATTAATAAATGCTGTATATAATAAATGCTAAATACATTACCATTAACTAATGAAACCTTACTGTAAAGTGTGACCATTTTATTCTTTAAAAATCTGATAGTATTTCTTTCAAATTTCACCTAAAAACATTGTCATTTAGAGAATTTTCTTGCTCTAAAGGACGTTAACATCTTTTTCACTTATTGTGATTTAAAAATCAGGGTTATTCCACCAAATATGAATTAATTATTCTTTTAAATAATATGACCTTCCCTGTGGTAAATCAACAGCTCTGCACTGCAACTCTTGTCTCCCTGTGCGATGTGTTATTATTTTATCCATAACAGCCATGGTTATGAATAGAAGTGAATGAGAATATTGATCGCCTTTGTCCTTTATCCTCTCGCTGGAATATATTACACAAATATTCGTATATAAAATCCATGGTACACTTCAAATAATTCGAGTCAGACAGCCTATGCAATTGTAGGGTTGAAGTGGATGCACCAGGCATTTGACGCAGCACCTAAAACGTGGCCTCCTTAATGAGCGAGCCGTTTTTCAGCCAGTGACTGTCACTAGAATGAGCGATTTGAAAGGTAAATGCTAATTCTAGCCTCCTCTATGAATCGGAGTGATGTGCAAATGGCCCTGAGGTATTTTGATCACGTTCCCGTGGCATACTGGGAGGCCGCATTACGCACCAAAAAAAAAAAAAAACTTCCTCATTAACCAGGAGGCTTGTGTTCACGGACAGATGGTTTCCACACCATCGTTAATTTATTTCAAGTAAGATGATACCTCACGAACCCCGAGGCCTTATCGCACGGCATGATGGATGCGTTATGCTGCTCTGCGCCATAAGCAGTTATCATATTTATTGATTTACTTTTTTTTTCTCTCTTATGAATGAAAGTGTGCATGGTTTAATTTAGCTTCAGCTTATGTGACCTGTAGCTAATTATTTTTCGTAATGCTTAAAGTAGCAGCGTTCCTGAAATTCATTAACTATAGCGCTATCTCAGATGTATTACCTTACAATGCTGTTTTTCATTTTAGCACTGATTGAAATTTTAGCCGTCTCTAAATGATGTTGTTTGCTGATATCACCATGATGCATTGGTTGTTTGTGTGTTATTACATAGGCACAAATGTGACTTGTTTTAAATGTTGTGTAAACATAAGATGGGTATCATTATTATGGATTAAGTAGCAGTGTAGGTTTTTATGCTCAGCAAGGATGCGCTAAGTTGATGAGATGTGGCAGTAGGGACGTTCATGATGTTTTATTTAAAAGTTTCAAAGTGTAAAAGTATTTAATATAACAAGCTGTTCTATTGAATGCTTTTTAAAATTATTCTTGAAAAATGATTTACAATTTCCACAAAAATATTAAGCAGTGCTGTGGTTTTCAAACAGTGCTCAACATATGTGAGTACACTCCTCACAAACCCAAACCCAATAGTATCTAGATTTAGCCTTTCTGATTGATTGATTGATTGATTGATTGATTGATTTAGTTATTTAGTTAGTAAGCTAGTTATTTAAATTTGTATGCCTTTTTGATTGAATACAAGAACAATACCTTCACTGCATTGAAAAGAAAATACAATAACAAAAGATTATGAAAGAGAAGAGAAAAAAAACCTTTACAAAGATAAAAAGATTATCATAAGCTTTAAGAAACTTGTTATTCTTATCATTATTAATAAGCTTAAGAGATGTCACCGTGAGGGGTGGTGTTAGGTGAGCACATCATTGCATATACTCTATAAGCAAATTATTGCATGCAGCTCAAATTGCATCTGCACAGATTCTCCACAAGTCTCTCATTTAAACGAATATTTTCTAAAGGAGGCTTTACAATATTATATTTGTGCATGTACATTAGATTAGTCACTACTGAAGAAAAATATGGAGCTAATCTAACAAAATAACTTAACATAACAGTCCAAAATAAGTACACACAAATTTATATATCAGAGAAAATTATTAAATGAAAGAATTAAAAAGAGCAAAATTCAAGAGAAACAAAAAATATATCCATTTAATAAATCTGTTTTATTCAAATGCACCAGAATACCTTATATACATTCACTGAGAAATGGATAAAAATTTTCATTTTTAAAATGGGGTGTACTCAGTTGAGCACTGTATTCATATCCATACATACATTTGGGAAGAAAATATATGCAAAGAGCCTTACATGATGCTTTTACCTGACGGACAGATCAATCTTACAGCCATTTTTATGCTTTTCTTTTTCATGCTGGTTCTCCTCACTTTCTGAGACAAAAATCGCCTTCAAAGCTTAGTCAAGACTTGCTCCAAGATTATTGGTTTGCCTCTGCATAGTCTAGTAGTTACATGAACAGCAAAACTCAAAGTGTGAAAGGATATGATTCCAATCCTCTGAAGCCTTTTTTTGTAATGTTACCCTCTGGAAGAAGGTTTAGAAGCATTAAATGCTCTTCTAACAGATATAAATTCACCTTTGTTCTTGAGGTAACAAGGCTTTTCAATCTAACATTTTGGTAAGTTTTTTAATTTTTAATATTTGGGCCTTTCCTCAGTTTTTTTTTTGTACTGTGAAGTTATTATGAAGCTTTCTGGATTGTGTTGTTTAATATTGTATGTAAGTGATTTGTCTTTCTACAGTATGTGTTTGTTGTATTGTAATCCTACTGCCCTAAATTAATTGCCCCTGGTGGGATTATTAAAGTTGTTAAACCATATAACAGAGTCCTCATATTAACTTTCAGATTTGCCCTCTCCATGACTCGTTGGAGTAGATTTATGAAATAGTAAGCTTTATAATCTCATACTGTACAAATGTGCTGAGAGCAGACATCTGTTGACTTGAAAGCACCCATATGTACAACCACATTGCAGACATGACTATCAAGAAAAGCTTTGTCCTCTCTCACAGCCTATAGAAATGTTGGTGTTTTCAGACATTAGGGAAGACCAAAACCTGTGACTGGGTTTTCCGTCTCCACGTTGCTTTAGAGAGTTGCACAGTGTTGTTGCTGTACAGGACAGGTGCTGACAGTGAAGTCATGTTTTATCCAGATGTACTGCGCTTCTGTCAAAGTACATTAGTGTGCCATAGACCAGATTGCAGCGCATAAACCTCAGAATTCATCTTCGTCTATTTTTTAAATACATGGTTGTATTTGAAGCAGCTATAAATTCAACGTCTGCATTTTAGTGTGTAAAATAAGCAGAGTTTTGTCATTTTATTTTATGATGCAAAGAACTGAGCTATGAGGAAACACTACATCCGCATAGTTTTTCAACTAGCCGGTACGTAATTTCAATAAGACAGCCATATTGAGTTAGAAAGTAATGAATGGTACTTTTACCTCATTGAAATGTATGGCTGTAATTAACATTATCTATCCTCATGAGGAAGCCTCTCACAATGGCTTCTCTTTCTTTCTAAGTCGGTAGACCTTGGAAGCATAAAAAAAGTCATCTAGTAGTCCTGATTGGTGTATGGAGACGGTTTTCAGCAATGCTGTCGTTATATTGGCTCTGTAATGGACAAGAGAGCAATCAGGAGAAGAGGAAATAGCTTTCGTCGTCAAGTGTTTTCTTCGCTACTTCTGTTAGCGCCTGGAAATGACTGAGCTGATTTTTACAAATGGTGGTCATTTGTGTTACGCTGCTTGTGCGGTTTTCTAATTAGAGAGATGTTTTAGGAATTGTTTGTGTATTGTAAATATGTGCCTGATTGATCACTGGCAACTAAAGGCCGACGTAAATGTATTTTTAAACATAAGGGCTTGTTCAGCTGTGCTTTTTGATGTACAAGGATTTATTGGCTGGTGTAGCATTTAGCCCACTCCTATATTTTGATTGGTAAGCTGCCTAAAAAGTGAGCACTGCAGAAAGAAAGTAAAATTAAAGTATTTATTCATTCATTCATTCATTCATTCGTTTTCTACCGCTTTTCCGGGGCCGGGTCGCGGGGGCAGCAGTCTTAGGAGAGAACCCCAGACACTTCCTCCAGCTCCTCTGGGGGGATCCCGAGGCATTCCCAGGCCAGCCGAGAGACATAGTCCCTCCAGCATGTCCTGGGTCTTCCCTGAGACCTCCTCACGGTGGGACATGCGTGGAACACCTCCCTAGGTATGATGCCTGATGCCTGAGCCACCTCAGCTGACTTCTCTCGATGTGGAGCAGCAGCGGCTTTTCTTCCCGGGTGACAGAGCTCCTCGCCCTATCCATAAGGGTGCACCCTGCCACGATCATGAGAGTAGGAACGTAGATTATCCGGTGAATTGAATTCTTTACCACAACGGACCGGTACATCGACCGCATTACTGCTGCCGCTTCACCAAAATACTTGAACTCCTCCACCTGGGGTAAGGACTTTCCTCCTCCTAATAAAAAAGTATGTTAAAGCTAAATGAAATGCCATCATCATTTGATTTAAGTTATTCATTCTACAAATAACCAGCTATTACCATAGTTTTACGGTTGTAACAGTAACAAGAACCATTGGCAGAAATGTGAGATATTCGGTCCCGCTTCATATTAAGTGTCCTTAACTACTATGTACTTAGATCAAAATATATATACATTGTACTTAATGTGTCCATAATGTATTAAAGAACACTTGCGGTGCTCTTGAGGTGGAATACAGGTAGGTTTAGGGACAGGTTTGGTGGTGTGGGCAGGTTTAAGAGTGGTTTAAAGGGTAAATCATGTACAAAAGTTACTGTAATTACATGCAGGTATTTAATCAAGCAGAAGTACAATGTAAAAACATGTATTTATACAATAAGTACATTATAACAAATTATTCATTTCAGTGCAAGTACATATTAGTTAAGGCCACTTAATATAAAATGGGACCAGGTATTCATAATAAACTGTTATTAATTTTTAAATCTTTGTATTAGTATTATTATATTAAGAATGCAATAAAAATGTTTACCATTTTTACAGATGGTACTGTTCTTTTAATTTTAATAATAATACGTACAATATATCCTTATTCTTTATTGAAAGGTAGTGACAGACCTTTTCATCTGCTAATATTAAGTCAATTTTCTATGTAAAGAAATTGATAGACACATTGATAGACAATCAGAATCCATCTTGCTTTAGTGATCAACAGTATTTAAGTCAGTGCAGTCAGTGCAAAAAAACAGAAGCTTGTTGTCTATTAACATGTAATTATAGCTTTCTGTATATTGTTTGTTTGGTAATAAATTAGTATCAACAATCGTATTTTTTGGCATCACATAAGAGCAGACATTCCATTAACACAATATTGAATTGCCTTTAAAACAGGTTTTGTTTACATAAAAAGGTCAGGCAGGCAGATGACTGTTATGTTTGGTGTATTCAAGTAATCATCAGTCCAATGTGAGACCTTTACATTGCTCTTTTTAGATCAGCCTTGTCCTCGAATAAGTATGTTGACCTCAAAACTTTCCTGAGCATGCTTATGCTGTGATTCGTAACCTCAGTCTGAGGTAAGTGTATGGGCCCAGTCAGCAGATTTTTATCACAGTGATTAATGCAGAGTTCTGGTTCAAATGAAGTTCTTTGTTTGGCGAGGATCAACGTTTGACCCTCTCGAACTGCTATCACATAAATCGCAAATCACATTTTCATCACTCAAGAATACCTGTGAATATTAATGAGTTCAGTACAAACCGTGAGATTCACCCCATGAATATTGTGATGAGCTTCTGAGAAAAGACTGCAGTTTGCATTTAAATGATATATTTATCAAAACTAGTGTTATAACGGTGTTTTAACTGAACAGGAAAACAGCATTTATTTCATATTTACAGACGTGTAAATTGTATATATGTCTTAATGTCAATAAAATATATACAGTTGGTGTAATTATACACATACATGTACTGTAATTGACTATGGTGCCTACCTTAGTTTAGAAGCAAAAAAATGCAATTTTATTTATTTATTAATAATCATTGGTTAATCGAACAAGCTGTGGCTTTGCCTTTAAATCAGTTCAGTGATAATTACATTCTGAATGTTAATCTTCACTAATGCACAATCGAGGAAGCCCTATTACTACAACAGTATAAGTATTAAATTCATTTGCTATTTATTTTTGTTGGTCTAATCAACACACTTACAAAAAAAATTATATAGATGTGTGAATTGCACACAGCTCAGTTTTAAATGAACATTGTTTATTTATTTCTTTATAGTTCTTTTAAAATTTGTTGTTAAAGTAAACACTTTTTAAATTAAACACAAGTTAAATATATTATCAGTAGGTTATGATGATTAAATACAATAACACCAGCAATTATTTAGAGAAATCATCCTTAAATCATCCTGAAAATGTAAATCTTGAATCTTTGTATAAAAATAACACTATTTCTTTGGTTCACATTAGGGCTGCACAATATATCATTTCAGTATCGATATAGCAATGTAATCATTTGCAAGAGTCACATTCACTACAGTCTCCAATGTCAAGTTTAGTTTGAGATTATTAATCCCATATGAGTGAAATAACCAGTAACCATATTGTTGAGTGATTGGAAAGTTTAACCTTGATGGTAGAGTGAAATACAGTATTGCTTGTTTGATTTGCTTTTAAAGCTTTTAAATAATTTGTGTACAAGAAATTACAACAATGAAAATATATTGCATTGAACTTTTATACAATGAAGATTTCTTTGCTCGTATTTTTGACTATTCATTGCATACTCAAATATAGTTCGACTCACCGATAAAATACAACTAAATGTATGCAGATTATCTGGCCTATCATCCCAATGAATATAAAATTATGTGTTCTTTCCAAATTTAGCTATTCAACTTATCTGGTGACATGATTATATCCACATCTCAATAAATATTGCAGAAAAACTAAATATTGCAATGTCCAATCTTCCCAATATCGTGCAGCCCTAGTTCACATACACACAGAACTAAAAATATGGACGAATAATGTTCATTACAATGTGTACAATACGTTCACACTCCAATCATACATGTCTTTATACATATATTGTACTGTATGTACTTTAAAAATTGGTATATCTTGACAAAAAAATAAAAACAAGCTTCATTTTACAGCCCACTGTTAATTTTTGGTTCGTGCTGATGGAGACGGGATCCGAGTGCGTGTTCCTCTGTGATTACCCCTCCTCAGAGAAAGTGGCATTTTCAGGAGAAAGAGAGTGGGAGAGATAGACGAGAGGAGAAATCTTGTTTATTCCGCTTCAAAGCTCTCTCGCTTTTGAGTCTAAGTAGAAAGAACGAATTTCTGTTAAACGCTTCTACCGTGTTCCTCCATTATGCAGGATATTATTGCAGGACTTCCTTTGTGATTGCCGTCCAAGTTCATACTGCAGTGCGTGACAACACAACCCAGATATGCCAAAGAACGCACTCAAAAACGCAATTCAGTAAGACGAAATAATTTCAAAAGACAAAGGATTTTTAGATACATTCATGAATAAATATTTTTAGCATTCGCTTTCTGACATTGGTGTCTCATAACTTTCATTAGCCATTCATTCGAAGCATTATATAAGGATTATTATTCAAATTGGAACAGATAAGTATGTGTTGACTGTTGAAATATGCATGTTTTCTAACTTTTTTTATTTTAACGTAAGTGGTAAATAATTTGTTGAGCATTTTATAGTATTTGTAAACATTTTTTGATGGCTTTTTTACCTTGTTATTGGAGTTGTATGTAATTTTTACAGACTGCTCATGAATATTAATCACTAGCGGTGTTTACTCAATGTGCACTAATCAGCTGGCGTTTTAATGATTCTTACTATGATGAAGAGTTCCCTTATGAATATTTATGAGGGATTTTTGACTGGATAGTCCCGGAAGGTTACCAAGACATGCATAATGTCTAGTGTTCATGCTCTGTACAATAGTTTTGAGATTTGCTTGTTTTTTTAGGATTTTATTTGGTGTTATTTTAAGCAATCTTTCTTAAATGTGGTACAGTGACCACTGTAGTGTAAAGTTATTTTATATTTAGCTAATATATTACGTTGCAATATATCTATATTAAGTTGAATAAACAATAAGCAAGCATCTAGAGCGAAGCAAATTGTGCATTCATTAGAAATGATTTTGTTGTGGTGGTTGTATTTCTTTTTACTTATATCCCTTACCAGTACCAGTGTGTCCACTTTATTAACCTTCAGTCATGCAAGCTGCGGCCTTGTTTCCGCCTGATATTAACACGCATTCAAATAAGTGTCTTGTCATTGAAAAGGATGTGGAGGCAAGTAACATTATGATTGTAATAATCTGTGTTTTGGTAGAATGCAGTAAAGTATGACTACCTTATTTTAACTTGTCTTGTAAAGATCAAACTGTTGGAATACAGAAGAGGTGACCTTTTGAAACTCTTTGACAATGTATTTATGTATCTAGTTTGAACGTATTTTCACTGTGCAGCAATCTAATCAAATATGTTGTAAAAAGTGCATACTCAAAATATTTTAGACACATTAAATCCTATATTTAGTGTCATTCTCTTGAAATCAGATCAGAAGTCTTACAGAAAAACAGACAAGAGCATCACTTGAGCCACTCGTGTTAAAATAATGTAAGGAGCATATGTGCATAATGTAGGAACACTTGTGTTTGGAACATCACAATGTGAAAAAAAGCTTTCACAATGCTTATTTCTACATAAAAGTATTATAAATGCAGACATTTCCTGCGTGTTTCACATTTGTTCCATTTATTTGATGCCTGTTCCACTTATTTAACACTTTAAGAGGGGAAAACATCCTAATATCATGTGCAGATATTTGTTTTTATAAAAGAGAGAAGTGTAAATTATGGTCAAATATGTTGTAAAAAGTGCACACTCAAAATCTTTTAGACGCATTAAATCCTATATTTAGTGTCATTTTCTTGTAATCAGATTGGAAGTCTTATAGAAAAACAGACAAGAGTATCACTTGAGCCTCCCATGTTAAAATAATGTAAGGAGTATATGTGCATAATGTAGGAACACTTGTGTTTGGAACATCACAATGTGAAAAAAAGCTTTTACAATGCTTATTTCTACATAAAAGTATTATAAATGCATGCATTTCATGCGTGTTTCACATTTGTTCCACTTATTTGATGCCTGTTCCACTTATTTAACACTTTAAGAGGGAAAACATCCGAATATCATGTGCAGATATTTGTTTTTATAAAAGAGAGAAGTGTAAATTATGGTCAAATTAGCTGTTAAATAATTATGAAAAGAGAGGCTTGAGGATATAAATTTAGCTGTAAATGTAATGTTTATTAACTGCGGATGTGAAAAGGAATAAGAACTTTAAATTGATGGATTTGCATTTGAGAGGATGCACTCTAGGATCTGTTAAAACCCCACTGTGTTTCGTTCTCTTCAATTGAAACGTATTTTTAAGCCATGTGTCACTGTAGGCATCCAGCAGTTCTGTATTTAATAATCTCGGGGAATCTCTTCCAACTCTATTTAACTGCAGTATTCCATGAAACTGCTATTAGAAGTCTATTAGTACAGACTAATGAGCATTAGTGTCTCTCATTAAGCACAACTTTTTCTGTACTTTGCGAAAGCAGCCCGTTGTGTTTGTTTATTCATTATAGCTCACGCCATGTTTGAGACTGTTTAAGAGGGTGATTAAATGTGACGATTGCCACGGCTCGAATATTGAATGAGGCAACAGCGTGTGGTTGAATTCTGAAATGAGGCGAAGTCCTCTCTCTGGATTTGGGTTTTTAGTCCAATGTATTCATGTTCCACTTCTGTCTGAGGTTTACACCGTTTTTTGACTCTATCTACAACAGTCAGCTTGTACTGTTAATATGAAATGGATGAAAGGAAAATAAAAGGGAGTATCCACTTAAATATCTTTAATTCTCATTCATTCATTCATTTTCTTTTCGGCTTAGTCCCTTTATTAATCCGGGGTCGCCACAGCGGAACGAACCGCCATCTTTAATTCTGTCATCATTTAATATATTTTTAATTTAGTTCATTTGAATGTTGTGACTTTTACACTTTACACTATATATTTAGCATTTCCATTGTATGTTTATTCATAAAAATATACTTTATTTTATCAACGTCATCAAACAGTTGAAAAACTGTTTTGTAAATACAGTTGACATTAGAATTATTAGCCCATCTGAATTATTAGTAATTCTGTTTAACGGAGAGAAGATATTTTTAACACATTTCTAAACATAATAGTTTTAATAACTAATTTCTAAAAACTGATTTCTTTGTATTTATTCATTCTGATAAACCCCTTGAGATGTATTATCTTATTTTCAAGAGGTCCCACAATTAATCACAATTACATATCAAAAGCAGACAAAAACAACACATAACTTGCATAGCATCCATAAAACAACAGCCAACATAAACATTAACTAAAGGGGGAAGTAGTATACATGCATACATATTCATAGTACAAAAAAGTACAGATCAGTTAATCAAATCCCCACATAAACAACAACCTCAGAAAAACCAAGGTAAATTATTCCAATGTATTTGACCTTTAAACATAAAAGCTCTTTTACCAATAGAGTTTTTTTAAACGAGGAACAAAATAATAAGCCTGAACAAAATGTCTAACTTTATAATTTAAGGAAAATATATATACAATATGCTGTATATGATAAGGATACTTAAAATCAATACATTTAAATGTAAATTGAAGCCAGTGAATATGTCGTCTTGTGTGCAAAGATGGCCACTGGAGTAGATCATACATTACACGATGTGTATACAGTACAAAGAGCAACCAAGAACAAATCTGCAAAGTCTGTCACAATATATCCCGGATTAAGAGGAACAAGATCTAATTTCGATGCAGTCTGATAAATCACAATAATCAAAGATTGGAAAAATAACTCGAAGAGCAAGTTTCTTGCAAACACTAAATGGAAAAACAACGTCTAGACCGATGTAAGGTACTAATTCCAAAATTGACTTCACTCACAACATGATTAATATGTGATTTAAAGAAAAGTTCAGAATCAAGCCAAACTCCAGGGTATTTAATTGCATTTACACAAAGAAGAAAAGAAGAACCAATTTCTTTAATCTTTGCCATGATGGTGATACATAGTAATTTACTAGATATTTTTCAAGATACTAGTATTCAGCTTAAATTGCCACTTAAAGATTTAACAAGGTTAATTAGGCCTAACTAAGTTAAAAGGCAAATCATTGTATAATGATGGTTTGTTCTGTCAAGTTCAATCAAAACTAAAATATTGCTTAAGGGGGTTAATAATATAAAAACAAAAACAAACAAAAAAACCCTAAAAACTGCTTTTATTCTAGCAAAAATAAAACAAATAAGACTTTCTCCAGAAGAAAAAATAGTATAGGAAATACTGTGGAAAAATTCCTTGCTCTGTTAAACATCATTCTGGAAAAAAAGGATTAAAAAGAAATCATAAATAAAATACTAATATAATTTGTCCCCAACTTTATAGTGCAAGTATTGTATTTTTGTGTGTATTGGACTAAAAAAAAGTATCTTAAACATTCTGACACATTTCTCATGCTTAAACATGGGGCGCAGGCTGTCTTACTGCTTGTACAAGCCCGGAAGAAATGTTTTTCATGGCTTTTAGCAGAGATCAGAGGTTGAGTGTTGTTGATATTTGCAATCCACCTGAATGAACCAGAGACACCTGTCTTCAACAGCTGGATCACCTGTCATGCCGAAAACTAGTAATCCTGTTAAGAGGCATTCGTCACACCGTGTCATTTCCGTACTGTAATTTGGCATGGCACTTACGTGTGGCAAAAAAAAATCTTGATCCCGGAGATCTCTGCACACTAACTGTCACTGAATCACACAGCTCTGCATGTGGCAGAGATGCTTCATATACCAAGCTGCTCAGCCGGAGTATGTAATATGATAATATGGACATTGTGTGTGTGTGTGTTTTGACTCAGTAAGTAGGGCATGTGGAACTGGAAATGATACTGTCTAATAGTGATGCTGGAGTCCTCGATCTCGTGTTGTGTGAGGTTTTGAGTGCTGGAAGGGGGAGGGGATTTTATAGTAACGGGCATCCCATGTGGCTCTGCCATCAATGTGGCACATGGAGGAGCAGCTGTATGAATGTGCTGTGGATGCTTCTCAGAAAATCCGGACTCTGGGTCAATAATCCACTCAAGGTCCAAAATTAAATTATATTATATTATATTATATTATATTATATTATATTATCATTATATTATATTATATTTATTATATTATATTATATTATATATTGGTTGATGTAGTTTAACTGTGCATTGTGCATGGCTTTGCATGGTGTTTGATCCGAGTTTTCCACTATTTTTACATTTAGATTTCATCTAAAACTTAATACTGTTAAAGGACATTTTAAATTGAATATACATTTTTCATACTATGTGTTCTAACTCGTGTAGTATTTTAAATGGTTTTTATTTTTTATCACAATCATAATGGTCAATTCTTTGGCATAAAAGAATACATTTTGACCGATACTCAATGTATTTTTGGCTATTGCCAAAGTTATACCAATGCAGCATAGGACTGGTTTTATGGTCTAGAGTCACATATCATTACAAAAATAAATAAAGCTGCTTGAAAGTCCCATGTGTGAAATATTCAGGCTGTTTGGGACTTTTAATTATTTACAATCAGAAAAAGATTTGAGGAAAGTGGCATCATCAAATTAAGCACATGCTTTAAATGGTGATGCTTGCACAGTGTGTCTTTGTCACAGACAAAACAGCATAGGAGAAATTATTTTCTGGTAAACATGTTTCTGAATTTTAACTCTTACTACAACGTCTCTGAGATCAAAATGTTTTGCAGTTTGGAATTGTGTGGAACCCTGCATTTTTTTATAGTGAATGCAAAGTCTGCACAATCAATAGTTAATTCACAATGTTTCATTCATGATTTATTTGCATATATTTCGGGAATATATTCTTATGCTGGAAGCATTATTCAGGTTTTTTTTTTTTTATGCAATATCCGCAGATTCAAGCAAAAATATGTGGTTTAAAACCTAGCTATAGTGCGGTTGGTTGTAACACTAAATAAAATAATAACACAAACACTGCAATTGAGTCTAATGAATGAACAGAAATGGTTCAGTTCAAAACTTGGATTACTGATGTGAAACGAATTATTCGCTGACAAGATAATGAATGTGCATGTGATTTGCAAAACAAAAAAATCTGCTCATTTTAAAACTAAATTGAGTCCAGATTGAAGTTTTGAACAGATGCCTCTTCATCTTTAAGCCTCAGGCTTCTAAATACAAGTTTTTCAGTACCACAGCTTTAGATTTATGTACTGTAGCATTTTGGACAAAGCTCACCGAATGAGCACAACAGGATTTTCTTCAATACACTTCCAGTCACTCAAACTTTCCTGCTGCCTCCTTGGAAGTGACACTGGCTGTCAAATTTATGTCAGGAAGAGGAACATCACATTTTTGTCTGCCAAAATGTGTCCCAGACCTCCATATAAAAGATCCTGACAATTAATTTTTAATGAGAACGAGTGAGTAATGCAATATTGAAGTGTTGCTGTGATTTGTCAGAATAATATGTCTTGAGCTTATTGAGGGCAGTCGAGAGAATACCTGGGGCCTGTTTTTCCTCTGTCTGCTCATGTTCTGCTTATTTTTTCCCTGTCTCTCCAAAATGTCATATTGTTTGTATGTTTTTCTCCCCACTGAACACTCCAAACCTTCTGCTGTGGCCAGTGGGCAAACAATAAGAGCGGGTTCACTAGAGCACATCTCCAAAAATGATAAATGTTCCATGGCAGAACAGCTTCTCCTGTCCTACGGCTGCCTGTGTGTGTACCTGTGGCCACAGATAAGAGAAAATGCCTGCCAGACTCATTGGCTGTCACAGCAACATATCCTATCTCAAACACATGGCTAGGAACATTAGCAAAGTGTGTTAAAATCACCATTCAATACTATGCTTATACTATACTAATACTATACATAACTATAAGGTACAATATTATCTGTTAACAAAAAATTTACAATGACTTTTGCCTCAAATTCTCAAATTTGATACGTATTAATAGTTATTAAGGTAGTAATTGGGTTGAGGTAGTACAGTAGGTAGGATTAGGAATGTAAAATAAGATCATGCAGAATATGTACTTCATAAATAAAAATAAACAGTCAATATTTTTAATAATAGCCAGGTAATAAGCCACTACTTAATGAGTTGGTCTTTAAACTGAAGTGGTAACCTGCTTTTTATGCTGTCTCTGTACATCTTTTTGTGTAAAAATATATTTTAAAAAACTTAACAAATAACATGCAGTGGTTGTAATATCGAATTTTTTTTACAATATGAGGCATCCATAGTGCCTCTTTGTATTTGTAGATACAGATACACAATGGTTGAAATATGGTATGTTTACAATATGAGGTATCCATAGTGCCTCTTTTTATTTATAGATACAGATATACAATGGTTGTAATACATACCTGTTGACCCTTCCATTTTTCCCGGGATTCTCCCATATTTTATAGTTCTATCCCGCTATCATTCCGTAAAGGTTTTTTCCCGTATTTTCAGTCTTTCTCTGAAGTGTGGCAATAAACATTAAAGAGCCGATCCTCCCTATACGCAACCCATACCGCTGAACCACCAGGGAATGCCCTTTGCTCTTAAATGTTTGTCAGTTTTGTGCTTTTGTTTTATTTAGGCACGAAACACTTTGAAATAAATATAAAAATGGCGGGATTCCCTTTCCTTTTCATTACAGGGGCTATCGCTCCTCCTATGCAATACTCAAAACAGTCATAAAGCGGTGCATGACTGTCAGCTGATGCACTCCATAGTGATAAATAGACGCTTTTTCCTAAACGGGTTCTGTACATGCGATTTGAAGTGGAGCGTGTTTGAACAGACATATACACATAATTAATAATAATAACATCTAAAGATGTCGATCTTGATGTTTTTTTTTTTTTAACACAACTAATTTTGTCCTAAATGAGCATAAAACGTTAGGAAAGCAATGAAATGCTTTCATTTTAACGTTAGATGTGTGCATTTTTAAAGTGACACCTGTTATTTAATGTAATTAAACAAAACAATCTAAATAAATGAAATTCATTCGTTGCTCTTCAGAATGTGTAAGTTATACAGTGAGAAGAAAATTAATTAGGTTTGATAACTTGATTCTATTTCTTTTTAATAGCAAATTTTAATAAGCTAAACTGTTTGCTAATGTATACTATTAACTTTTCTTTTGTAAATAATAATATTAAAAAATATTATAGCAATATCAGCTGTTAATACATTTATTACACATACTCATTTTGCCCAATATTATTTTAAATATGTCTACAGATAGTTATATTTTGTGACTGTAACACCATACCCAAAAGCATGCAGGTGCCTTGTTTCAAATGTGGACCCATAATTGGATCTTCTCTCCAGTATCTGCTTTCTTATTTTGTGTCTCAGTGAGGTTTCACTTCCACACACACAACACACACCAACTGTGCACGATCATGCTTATCTGGTCCAACAGAGCTACACATCCTCTGCGTGAAGTAACCTGGAGGACATTAGACCCTTCAGGGAGTCATGTGTTACACACTGACCTACAGAGAGAGGCTTCTTTTCCCATCCCCTGCCAGCGAAGGGTCAACCGCAAGGTTAACACCGACTAGCATGTGCAGGGAGACCTGGAGCGCATAACGTTTAACACAAGAAACACTCACTTACACCTCCAACGGCTGCTGGCTCAACCTCCGCTGGCCTTTTAACAGCTCTGTTTAAACCCAAAAACCTGTCTGTGCTTTTAGAGCACTGTCGCCTAGTGTGGCATTTCTAGGGCTCTAATATTAGCATTTTGTTAAATATAAACAGATCTAAAAGCATGCATGTAAACAAATGTTCATTTAAACACCTTGTAAATGTACATGTATCATATTTCCTGGAGTATAACTGGGGGCATTACTGCAGGACAAAGTTTCCAACTACAAAAATAGGTTGCATATTGGTACATACACAATGGTACTGTATTTTGGGGGGTATCTGATTTCAATTAGTAGGTTTTTGACAAATGTATCAACTAGTTTAGAAACTTAATTGAAAATGTAACCAAACAGTTATTCATATGGTTACATTTTATTTCTAGTACCAAATCTCACAATTATCTAGTGGTTTATTTTCTGCCTAATATTAAGATTGGGTTTTTATTTGTACTTATGAAGTACATATTCTGCATGACCTTATTCTCCATACACAGCAAATTGGCGTTCAATACCCACCAGTCCAGCACGTGCAGTGTTCAGGTAAAACTTTCAAAAATGTTGAATATACCTCAGCAGAGTAAATTATTGTGTAAAAGTGTACAGCGCATAAAAAAATGAACACATTTTAGGGCAAATTGTCCAGTGTACATTTAACTCCACAGGTGTTTAATTTCACTCTTTTCTAGTGTATATAATGTATATTATAATCATACTCTATACCTAAACCCAACTACTGCCTTAATGACTATTATTAAACAATAATTTGGTAGTTTGAGTCAAAAATGATTTATTTTATCTTTATAGTGACAATTGTTACCTTAAATTTAAGTTTGACCAAGTATATTTCACCCAAAACTGAGTTTTGAGCTTGCGTATTTATTCATTCATTCATTCATTCATTCATTTTCCTTCGACTTAGCCCCTTTATTCATCAGAGGTCGTCAAAGCGAAATGAACTGCAAACTTATCCAGCATATGTTTTACACAGCAGATGCCCTTTTAGCCGCAGCCCAGTACTGGGAAGCATCCATTCACACTCATTCACCAGTGCCAATTTAGTTCAACAATTCACCTATAATGTCAAAAATATTGTCTTTGGACTGTGGGAGAAACCGGAGCACCTGGAGGAAACCTACGCCAACACAGGGAGAGTACGCAAACTCCACACAGAAATGCCAACTGGCCCAGCCGGGACTCGAACCAGCAACCTTTTTGCTGTGAGGCGACAGTGCTAACCACTGAGCCATCATGTTGCCATTGCATGCAAATTTAAATCTCAAATGCACAAAGCACATTCATTTTACATACATATGTCATATTTACTTACTGTGCAATTGCAGTTATGTACAGTATAGAGTCAGGATTTCGGATCTCTTGTCAAAATGATTTACATCATTGATTTTATTTTCTAGCTGAATCTCTCACATCATGGTAAAATTATGTCGGTTTTACATTTCATCTTAGCTGCTTCACTGATTATGCCGTTTCCATGGTAGAGGTGATATAATCTCTCACACGCAAACGCACCCTGATATATTCATGCATTCATGCCATCATTAAAGATCACGCTATATCAAGCCACTTATTTTCATAAATATTCATTCTAAACCACCCAATCATTTCATTTATCCTGGTGTGTGCTGTGAATTCCAGCATATTTACAGCTTAGAAACGTCTTTTAGATTCCTTTTGGAAATCATTTAGATTCCTGTAGGTGGTTATAATTTTTCGTCATCCCACTGAGTGGTTATATGACTTGGCTCTCAGGGTTAATGACATGCTCTGTCATTCCGCCGGATTGTTTTTGAACCGTTTTGAGGTGCCATTTTAAAGGACTCATGCAGTGATCAGAGACGGAGCAGTGATTTATATTAAACCTTGACAGGGTGACAGAGGTACATTGCAGCAAACAGTTTTCTAAATCATAATGTTTGTCTTGTTGTTAAATCATGCAAATTATATACGATTAACATGTTTTCAGATGTATAGTTCTATCTACTTTTCAAATGCTTTCTTATAAAAAGTACTAAACCCCACTTTTATCCCCTTTTTATATGTCATCACCTCATTGAGAATGATTCTTTGCAGGTAGTTTCCAGTTGCTAAGTTACAATGGAGATTATAAGAACATATCCTATGTGATAAAGCTTTTTTGCACAAGAAGAATATGCTAGTTCTGGTATTCAGTGCAGATTCATTGCCACTATCACACTAAGAACTTGTTAGTTTCTATACGCCCTACAGTAAAAGAAAGCATCATTTATGAAAACAAATGGTGTTTGTATGAAATTGAATATTAATAATTTAGATGGTTTCTTGTTTTTTTAAACAAATGGAATATTCTTATGTTTGATGATATATAAAAGAGAGTGCGATGAAAACTAAATGTTTAATCTCTTCTAAAGCAGTGAGAATTCGATAGCTCTTGTACACAATGCAGACACCAAATGTTGTGTATGAATGTATTCATCAAAGCGAGAATTACTGTTTGCCTGAAACAAGGAGCTGAGAAGAAAGCTCACAAATTAGTGACTTTATATTTTACAACTGTAGTTTTATCAGTGACTAAAACCATAGTTTATGCATACCTCTCTGCTGCACACAGGCCTCTTTGCCATGTTTATTTCTGTCTATTGAAGCAAATCAAGTTCTTCTATAAAGCTCCCTAAGTATCACGTCTAATGAGATGTTCTTTGATGATATTGGTCTTATTTTTTTTCAAGTGTGTTTTCCTTTTCAGCTTAGACAGAACGGATGCATTTCAGTTTCTTTCTTCTCTCCATTTCATTTCCAGCCTTTCCAAAAGTCCAGGCATTGGCCAGACTCAAGTGTCTGTGGCATGATTGCATACTGCCGCAGTAATACTCAGCTCCTGATTTGATCAGTGTACTTGGAACCGTAAAAGGAGCAAATTGCTCTTTCTGTGCTGGCGTATCACTTTCCAATCTGTACGATTGTGAAACAGGGTTTATCTCTAATGCACCTTGCTAGTGATTTCTAGAAGTTTTATTCATTTTGTAAGTGCCATCGCTGCAGCTTATCTACATTAACCAGCAGGACTTCCTTGGCCAGCCAGCTTGATTAAACACCATCTAGATAAATTCCAAAAATATAATCTTTTCTTGGATTTTCTGAGAAGAGTTTTGTTAAAATGGTGTCTGACTCATGGCATCCAGCTGACTTGGCATATTGAGCACTGCGAGTGTTTTAAAAGTGTTAGAAATGACAGCCGGAAATCAAGTGAGCAGTTATGAACTCTAATAAATAATCCGTCTGGAACGGTGGCTAAACATTTGCCGGTAAAATGATCTATAATTACTCTTTTGTAAGTTTCAGGAAGAGTTTTGACTTTTATTCTCAGGGACTCTGTCCTGTTAGATGTATTTCCGTCAATGTCTAGATGCCGGTGATAAAGTTTCTCGAATGCAGCCTGATGCAAGTCACCTGTAATGGGCTTCTGTTTCGTGTCCTGGTATATTTCAAGGTTATCTCTGTAAAGTGCTCACCAATACCAAGCCTGTAATGTTTCATTGATTGAGGCTCTCATAATGTCCTTGATGTTTTATAAAGACAGATTCAGAGTTGGGTTCTGAGTATGTGGATGTTTCCCAGACTTTAGTTTTGGTTCTAGCCAGCAAAGGCCCTTTGTTTTATTTGAATTAACGCATTCTAGATATGTTAGTTAAGTAAATTTCATTATTTAGAGTTTGTCATTTAAGTTAACAGATTTGGCTCTCCTTAAGAGAGCCAGTGGCCTTTTACTGCTTAGCTCTACTGCTTAACCAGATGTTGTGACAAAGAAAATAAAAGTAAACAGGTTAGCATATAATCTATGGTGATGATAAACTCAGATACTAATTGTTTTGAGAGTGTTATATAAAGTGTTATATATTAGTATAGTCATGCTGAAAATAACAGTGGCCAACTTACCTCAGACCTTGAATAATAACTATGGCCTACATTTAATCTGCTCCATAGGAAATCCAGATTTTTTTTTTGCCCATCATTGACTATTCATTTACTCATTTAAATATATTTATTCAGTTTTTACATTAATTTCAGCAAGATTATTAAATAATATGGAAATGTTTAGATGATTTACAAACAATGCATTTTGTAAAGTATTATTTTTATCTTTTATTAGATATATTAGATTAGTTATAGTAGTAGTGTACCAAACAATGGGTTCCAATTTGCATTTGCACTGTGAATATTAAAAGTTAAAAAGTTATATATTTTTATTTCATGTGTTATGATTTTAGTTTTTCCCGGAGATGGGTTGTGGCTGGAAGGCCATCCGCTGCATAAAACATATGCTGGATAAGTTGACGGTTCATTCCGCTGTGGCAACCCCGGATTATTAATAAAGGGACTAAGCCGAAAAGGAAATGAATGAATGAATGAATGAATGAATGATTTTAGTTACTACACTCTTAAAACCATGCAGATTTATTTATTTTTTTAAATAAGAAATAGCACAAAATAAAACGTCTGCTGTCTGGCCTAATCATAAATAATCTTGTTTGCTTGTTAGTATCAATATGTTAGTATTAGGGCAATCTGTAAACAAAGACATCTAGAAACTATAAGCAGTTTCTCACTTCCAATATGAATCAATAGTTTTTCAACAGATCTTCTGACCAATCAAAATGTTCTGTAGTATCACTTGCAGTAAAAGCTTACTTAAACACTTTAATTTATTTTTTTAATGGTCAGACAAATTGCTTGTAGCTACAATCTTATCATGTCTGGTAAGGATGTGGAGTACAAGGTTTATCTCGAAACATAATTTTCTTAGAATAGAATAAGAAAAAAAATAATTTGTGGAGCTTATCATAGTCATTTTACGTCATCTTTTGTTGCAGGGGAGACTGCAGCTTCTTGTCTCGCTTTCAAGAGTGGGTTTATTTTTGGAAAGCAATTTCAGATGCATACCACCTTCAAGACCTTCAAGTCTTCGTTATAAAAACATTGTTAAACTTTTCAGATGGTGTTGCTCAGGGGGATAAAAAGATAGAAAGAAAAGAAAGATCAGCAGATTTAAAGTAAGCATGTTGTCACAAGCATGTTATTCCATTTGGGACGACACTACATACATATACTATGCTCTTAAGTGTGTAAGTGCAAAAATACACAGTGGATAAGTGTATAGTGTGCCATTTGGGATGCAGCCACTGTCACAACCGAATCTGTCATTGAGTAGCGTATTATCAACAAAAGTCAAATCAATCTGCAAAATGGCAACAATAATATAAAGATGCCAGACATTGTTTGGATATGCCTGGTATCCTGTGAACAGTTAGTGTGATATGATTGTTTTTCTGACTTCACCTCACATCAGTAAATGATTCATTTCATGCCTTAAACAGGTTTAGAATCACATCCTGAAAAAGCACAGAGAGATAATATTTGTTATCACTGCTTTTAGCTTGCCGAGGGTGTGTGTAAATGGCAAATATTTTCCTGTTGTGTCCACAGGATTGCCAATCCAATCATTTGTGCCGTTTTTTCACGGTCAGTGCAACTGACCTGAACTTGTTTGAAATCTGCTCAGTTCTAGTCCACAGACGGAAATGAAATTACAGAATGTCCACCAGCATGCCGGTCCATGTCAAATCTAGGAAAACGTCCTGGATGAGTTCCCTGAACCTTAATTGATTGTAAGAACAGCTTTGCTTGGCTGCAGTTAATAGGATTGTTTGAATCGTGTTGGAAGTCAGATTGCAATCCCAAGTACGAGGTAAGGTGAGGGATGTTTGACTGAAGCTAAAAGTGTTCTCTTTCATTAATGTACACCGAATAAACTATTTATATTAAATACTAATAATCAGAACATAAATTATTTTATGATCTCAATCCTGAAAAAAACGCAAGCAGTAAGTGGAGATTTAAGATTTTACAGCACATACACATACACTCAGTTGTATGTTTTATTGATCATGGCACCAGTTTCAAATATAATAGGCTTGTATCCTGAATATAATATCCAATATCACATTAAACACTGATTTTGTGAGCTGTTACTTGATTTGTGTATTTCCTATAGTGAATCAATTGCTGTGTCTAATTTCAGAGATCCATATATGCGCACATAAAAATGTAACCTGTCTACAAAATCACTCTTTAGTAAGACATTTCATACTCTTTTTGTTTTTTTAACATGTGTTTAGATATCCAAGTCAAATAAACCTAATTCATACATTTAAATCAAGTTTTCTTTAAAAAAAAAACGTCCTGCCGTTATCAGCGTGCTATGAAACTTGGGATGTTTGAGGCCGCAAAGGATCCACCAGTTGTGTCTTTCATTACCTTGAAATCGAGGGGCGCATTTTGAGGATGTATTTGAAGGAGACTTCAATTTTTTTTTAAACGAGACAGCCTTTGTCGCGCTGTGATAATGCAGCGCACTTGGAACGCATCCTCTAGGATGCAACCTATAAAATGAGACACAGCTAATGGGTGCCGCTTATTCTTCAAAATCTCCCATCAGCATGACTAGTTTATAATTTACCAATTATTGCTTAAAATTTGACTTCTAGTGTGGTAGTGTGCTTGACTTTAACAATTGCTGATTAATAACCACCCAGGACTAATGAGCCAATGTGGAGATGCAGATCTGTTAAAAGATGATCTAATGACCAAACTAAATTGTTTATATACTATTTATTTTTTTATTTTTTAGCTTAAACCAAGATTTATATTACTTTTGCTCAAGATGTTTGTAGAATTATGTGACACAACATGGTTTCTTATAACCAAAGCAAATATTCTGCTTTCTTTTGCAGAACACCTTTTATTTTCCATACAAAAGTCAATGGGCTTTCTTTTTACTGCCTGAAATGATTTGTGTATGTGTGTTGCACTTAATAAATGTGCATTTGCTTTGAAGTAAGGAGATGTACAGGATGCTTCAGGTTGTTTACCTGTTCAAAACATGCTTTATGGCATCTTCACACCATTTTGTCACTCTCTAGGCCTCTCTAGTCATCGGTTTATTTATCTACAAGTATGTGGTACAATAACACGAGCTATCAAGAAATCTATTATGATTGTGAACATATTTTTAGACCTACCAGAAGCAGCAGAGGTGTTATCTTTCCCTCTTCACACCACAGCAGAGTCACTTTATATTCTGGCAAATCATCACAGGTTTTTTATATATATATATCTTTACAATGAATATCTTGGGATTGGAAGAAAACCGATAAAATGTAGCACTGTGTGGTTTTAATTTGATAAAAAAAATAAAATCAAGAAAGATCAGAGGTGCTTGTAATTTTTCTTACTCTGCAGTGGCGCTTGAATTGCATCACACTCCATTAGGCAGGTTATGTCGAATCGATATATTGGCGCAACAGCTGAAGACAGATCGAGGCGATGGCGATGCTCCTCAGACAGAGGAATGATTGTGTTTACTGCGGCAGATGAAACTTGTGGCCTACAGGGCATCACGTCACAAACACATTCTTCATAATACAATGACAGTGTGCCACGTGAAGACGTAATGTCATCGAACTGACACCATCTTTCCCAAGGGAGAGATACTACCGCCTGGGTTTATGTATAAGTCATGTGATGCTTTTTTTTTTGGTAGTTGTAGTGTCTGAAAAAGCAGGCCGGTGTCTAGATGCTCGTGATCTCACAGCCATTCAGGCGAGAGACTCTCATTCATAGTAGAAGTATACAGTTCACAATATCAGTAGACATTTGTCAATTTTCCAGCTTAAATTGCCTAATCAGGGTTATGTCTACTGAGTTTTTACTAGCGTGAAGTAAATAGGAAGGATACTTGTAGAGCATAAATCATAGTATTGATTTTAATTAATATTGATTAATATAAATATTGATTAATTATAGTTCAAAATTTACTAATCCCTTATTAAAATCCAAATTTATGCTTGCTAACATTAGTTAATGCACTGTAAACACTGTATTTTCATTACCTAACGTTAACTAACATAAATATAGTAATAAATGGTTTGTTCATTGTTTGTTCATATTAGTAAATGCATGAACTCACATGAACTAATACAACCTTATTGTAAAGCTTTACTGCATTATCTTACATCATTTTCATCAAAGCTATTTATAGATTAAAAGGTGATGCAGAAGCAATATTTACAGTGAAAATAAATCTTAACGTCCTATAGCAAAGATACATTAGGTTGAATGAGAGATATGTACTAAATCCATTTGGACCTAAAGTCAACAAATGTATCTTTTTTTGGTTATGCACACAGCATGTCGATTTCATCATTATGAATATATCTTCCACCACAAATTCAAGACTGGATTGGCGTCTTGGATTAGGTTTTTACAGTACTAACATCTAGTAATAGCTTTTTTTATCTGAAGCAAGGATGACTCTATACATGTACAGTATTTATTTTTTCTTTCCAAAAAAACTTTGCTGAATTTGAAGCTGAAATCAACTGAAGTATTTAAGATCTTTACTAAAATGTTATGCATACCTTTCCAAATTCTTCTAATAATAAGACCTGCCCAAAATATGTAAAAATGGTTAGCATCTTCTGATCCGCAGTACATCCAGCAATTTGAGTTCCCATGAAATTATATTTTTCTGTTTCGGAGGAAGGAAAAAAAACATGTTTCAAGATTCCTGAGGTAAAATCTTCAACCAAATGAAAATTCTGTCATCATTTATTCACCCTCGTGTCTTTTTGAATCCATAAAGAAATAATCATTTGCAGCACACAAGATCAGTTTAAGCAAACTCAAAGTCTGTTCTCTCAATTTTAATGATTCAAAACTTTCATCACAAGATAAAAAGTGGTTTAATCCAGGACTTCTGAATAAACATAATTGCCTTGAGATGAACAGATTAAATTTAGATTTTTATTCCAATAGCGAGGGACGTTTACAGCATTCAAATGTGGTCAAAGAAGCTCAAATGTACTTGGTTTACACAAGAACCATTATTAAGGCTTATTCTCAAATAGGCTTATTCTTGCCTTGCCTTGCCTTGAATCAGTGAGGATTTTTTTAATCCATGCAGGAATATTTGTATCATTTTTAACATCCATGTACAGTACTGTATTTATTCATTATGCAACACTACTACCTCCAAAATGGGTTGAAACATCTCTACATCATGTATGGATGGTAGAAAATGGTATCTGTCAGTCAACAAGTTGGCAAGTTTGATAATTGGAGTCTTTCCCAAAGAGCTGGAGGAAGCTTCATGCACAATAAAACACTGTTTATCAGACACCTCTGCCTGTTGCGAAGCACTTTAAGTCTGCTGTTAAAGAGGATGTGATAGCTAATGAGCAATGGAAAGCATATTTATTCAATCCAGCGTTATACAGAATCATCTTTCATAGGTTCCTCAGGAGACCGTGGCAAAAATGAGTCAATTTAAATGATAATGTTCAGAATCACAAGCATTTCTGGCCACATGTATTGTTAGGGGTACAGTGTAAGGAGCTGTTTGCAATTTGTGTATGATTGCTTTATTCCTAAAATCGTCTCCATGTATTGGATTTTAAGATTATGCTTATGTATATATATATTCTTCAAGACTCACTCTTTATGTCTTGATGCAGCGTCTGCTTATTTTCAAGCCCCTTAAAGTGCCAAACTCCTTGCTGAATTTTGTATTGTGATGGAGTAGCTGGAGGAAAACAATCAAATCCATCTGAAGTCACGTCACGTACATTAATAATGTGGACATGTCTGTCAAGCCTGGTGGAAGATTTCTCCCTCTGTCAGGAATGACACATGGGGGCCGCCTAGGGAATGTGAGTGCCTACAGGATGTGTTGTAAAAGTACACACGCTCACATTTATAGCAAGAATCTGGCAGTTGTTTGATGGCGCTTGCAAAAGGTTGACTGGTTCATGGGACAAAACTGGCATCTGATGACCCCGAGGTCAGCCCGGGTCAGCCGAGATGCTTTCACTCGATGCCTTTGCTTTTGGAAATGCTGTTTGTGACATGCTGAATCTGTGCTCTGATCCGAATGTGATTTTTTTTTTTTTTTTTTTTTTTTTTTTTAGCAGTCTGTGTCACTCTCCCCTCATGTTTTATTCAAAGTCATCACCATCTGCATGTTGCCTCTCAGACTCTTTTCCGCATGCATCTTTTAAATGAGTTTCTGCAGCAGCGAATGCCTTTCACGTGACCGATAGCAATAAAAGGATTCCCTCTATGAAATGCACCCAACACTGTTTACTGGATATATTTGGCTCCCTCAGTCTCTCTGTGATTTAGGCAGCGTGACTGCTTTTGTTGTAACACATTTTCTGATAAATTTCACAAACTATTCCAGGATGGTTTAGATTTGATGTTGATTTATTTGGAAATATTTCACATGCACGGTCTAAATGTCGATTTCAATCAGTATACTCTATAATCACCAAATTGAAACAGTCATTCTTGACTGCTACACGCTAGGTTCACTTGCGTTTTTGTATTTTTAAATACTTTGCCCGTTAATATTTTCATCAAATTAAATTAAAATTTTATTTAAAGTGTTTTAAATGGAAAGCTTCCTACTGTAAATGGGAGTAAAATGTGTTTTCTGTCTTTATTTAGTGTAAAATACAGTATATTTATGTATAAATGAAACCATACACTTGTTTTGATCTTTAATATGCATAAAACATTAAGTGATGTCACTAAAGTGTGGATATTGGCAGAATATAAAGAATTATTATGAAAAGTATGTTAATATTTTGGAGCTGCGCTGTGATCCTGTGTGTCATCAAATGATTGTATTCTCTAAATTTTTCTGACATATTGCAAATATGTATGAAAAAAATAAGTACACTTGAATTGGACACATTTAAATACCCACATAGCAAATGTTTTCTGGCCCAGCTCTGGGCCACACAATACGTAATTTTCCCTTGGCCCAAGTACCGCAAAGAATGACGGTCCTGAAGTGGCCCATAACTGGATTAAAGCCACACATGGGCCATAACCGGCCTGAATCTCTGCCAATTTATCACCCTTAACGGGCCCTGAACTGGGCCAGAACAGGTTTATTATTGGTACCGATTCTCAGCTATAAGTCTATACTTTAACCAAAAACCCCAAAAACTGAGCCATAACCCAGCCTAATGTTACCTAAACAATGTGAACAATCGCTACACTGATCTGGGCCACACACCTCCCATCCACAACTGGCCCAAATGTAGTTTGCCGTCATGCATGCAGTGGCATCATTGCCATGCATGGCCCACACTCAGGGCCGGCCACATGCCAGCAGTGCCATATTGAGGTCACATTTGGGCCAAGTCCGTTTGTTATATGGGTAAGTGAAGTAAAGCGGTCTTAGAAATGTTTACAAATGTTCTCCCGTTTGTCTTTGACCCATTCGGATTTAGGGAAATGTTTTGGTTATTTGCATGTAATTATGCAGATTACAAGTTACATTCTGAAAGATTTCATTGTCGGACCAGCTCCTGATTATGCCAGTGGTCTTTTGTTTGTATTCTGACACCTGTCTGTGTGGATATGTCAGGATACGGCTGGTTGGTACTGCACTACTATATTATAGTATTACATTTTAAATATATATCGGCCGGCCGAATTAATGCAGGAAAAGGCTTGTGGATATCATTCTCTAGATGTTTTACACCTCCTTTGGGTGAAGAAGTTTCTTTTTTGTTGTTGTTTTTTCACCTTTGTTTTCTCATCCCAATCTGCTGCTCTGTGAGTGAGTAGGTAGAGTCTATATTTAGTTGTAAAGCACAGAAGGTTGAGTCAAGTTTAGAATTAGAAATATTTTTATCGTTATTTTCCATGCATAATGGATGTAATTGTTGGTCATTTACTGTATGCTACTTATGCTACTGTATGCAATGTTGGTCATTTACTGTATGCTACTTACAATAACATTTATTGGTCTTTAGGTGCTCCCTGTTAATGTAATTCATATTTACATTGATTATGGAGTGTTTAGCTTTCAATGCATGAAAAGCAGAGAAACACAACTGATGTGAATTAATTATCCTCTACTCTAATAGTGCTACTGTAGAAAACTCCCAGTAGAGGTTGGGAAGGTCACAGGTTTGTTCTGCCCAGTGCTTTTTTGAGGCTGAATGAAGGCCGATGTCAGCCCATAAGGCTTTGGTTAACATTAACCGTCTGGGCGTGAAATGAATCAGAGAGTGGGTGTGTGAAAGAGTAAATCTTTCGATGTTTCTTCTTCTACCCTCGTCTGACAGCAGCTTTAAGATGCATACTTTCAACCTAGTTCCTACCTTGTACGCTGTCTCTCCATCTCTATTCTTATCATTCTGGCACTGTTTACCAGCCTTTTATCCACATTCATGAACAGGTCTGCAATACTTTCCTTCAGTCAGAGTTATTTAGTGAGCTTGTTTTGAATACAAATCGCTTCTGGGCATTCTCTACCCAAAAGAATCAACCATTGTGAGGTTCCCCCTAATCTTACGTTGACGTGAAGACCGGAGAGGGACTGATGTAAGGGATTAAGCATGTACTAAGGTAGTGACTGTGTCAATGGATGTCTTGGAATGTTTCACATCTCGGAGAGCATTTAGGTCTGACCTTTAAACCCTTCCATTAGTTGATCCGTGCTCAGACCTGCACTCTAAAACACTGCTGGTCTTATAATAACAGTACATCAGGCTGTCATAATGGAAGATTGACAAGTGGGAAAGCTAAGGCCTTTTTTAAGACCTACAAGCCATGAGCTTCACATTTGCTTCAAAGGGAGACACTGTGGATAAGTAAGGAACATTCCTGTCTGAGACCGAGAGGCGCATTCGTACTTCTGTTTCAAGCTCCATTAGAGATATCAGTGATGCTCTGACTAGTGTTGGGTTTGTAATCTCTGTCACCAAACTGTGATATTGTGAAGAGCTGATAGTCAGAAATGCTATAGTATACTAAAGCCTTTGACAAAATGAAGGTGGTATGGTTGGTAATGTAACAATTCACTCAAGTCAAGGGATTCATGTCAAGTATTATTTCTCAAATTCTGCACATGTCATTAAAAATATATATATATATTGTCAGATAAAAAAACTAAATTGTAATTCATACATTCTCTCCACTTGCAGTGCAGTTAGTAATCGCATTCATTGTTTGACCAATTTTTACAGTTTGTAATTAAAAGTAGCTCACTTCCATGATTTTGTGCACTTTAAACAATTTGCTGTATCTCGATTGCTGCCATTGTGCCTAAAAACGATGGTCGCTGCTGTTCAAAATGCATATTGGGATTCATTTAACATCCGGACCAATTTGTCGTTTAACATCCAACCCGAATCATCCAACGCTATCTCACGACAATTCGTAACTTTTGATTTAGTGGCTAATTCGTATGAATTTGTACGATCAATTCGTAAAGTTTAGTACGATTTGCTCATCACCCAATGACGGTTGGGTTTTGGGGTGGGGTTGGGTGCCATGCCTCCTTTTTTTAAATCATACATTTTCGTACGACTAAACGCATACGAATTCGTAAAAATTAGCCACTAAACTGGCAAAACGTAAAATGCTTACGTTTTTTCGTGAGATCAGGCTGAATCATCATGTTTGAATGGTTTTCAACCGGCTCACAGTAAATTGTTACATCCCTGTATATGATTTATAAGTAGATTCAAAGTCAACAGTATATTCAGTTTTCATTTTCAGAGTGTCATCCAACACTTACCTGTTGTTGGAGTTATGATGGTGGAAATTTCCAGTATTGTAAACCTTCCCAATTTTGATTTGATCCCAATTTTTGAGCTTTTGAGGGGAGCACCTTCCTTCCACCTTCCAGGTGGTTTAGTGCAGGATTTTCCACCCTGCGCAGAACTGCCATCTTGAATGAAGAAAAAGTCAAGAGCAGAGGGGATGAAAATAGACTTACTTTGTGGAACTTGCTAAGGGCAAAATGAGTGTAGACCTTGCAGATGTGATAAATTAGTAAAGGGAGAGCTTCACTCAACCATGAGGAGGAGACTGTGGGCACTGCGAAAGAGGGCAAAAAACTCAAGAAGACTAAACTTGCATTTGTGTGGGTTGGTTTGTTTGTGAAGGTATAAAGCACTTGACTCAGCAATCCTGCATGACTTCTGAATGCCTCAGTTCAAATAACTGTGAAAACACAACCATTTAACCTGTCAGCATCCTTCTGCCTCTACTGAGAAGCTATTTGAACGATCTGAAGCATTTGTTCATAGCCAATGTAGAGTCTGGACAGTTTTTTTTTCTGCCCAGGCAATGGATTTGCTTCCAAAGAGGAGCTACCATATTGCAGCAAACTGGCATAGCCCTGGTTGTGGAAAATGCCTCAGGCAGTTCACGCTCAAATGGTTGCTCAAGTGAGGATTTTAAGAATTTCTGCCTGAATTGCCCATACACACACACACACAATCCCAGTCTTGCTTACAAAATGCCTCTCTGCTAAACTAATTTTGACCCGAAAAATATTTTACGTATATAATTTCAGACTAATTTTATAGAATTAAAAAAACGACAATGTTTAAATGTCAAATCTTCGTCCATGTAATAAAGCAGAACGTTTAATGTTGTTGTGGCAGTTCTCTTTTTCACTTGACATAACCGAATGAGAACTGTTTACATTTTTTGGTGAACTGTTCCTTTAAAAGAAGTCATCGTGCAGCCATTATAAATGACTCCCATTGCAGCTCTGCACCTACCGCAGCATTTACCATACAAATGGAACTGAGCCAAAAAACGAAATAAGACACAAAGTTATATTTTGGTTTGTGAGCTGGGCAGGAGAAAGGTGACTGCAGCAAATGCTTAGCTCTGACTAGGTGCAGAGACACTATAAGCTCGGCACACGCTCAGTGTTTAAAGCCTGGCTTTTACTGCAGTGGTTTATCTGAAAACAATCTCAGGGGAGACTCACACCTGGAACACTGCCACAATCCTCATAACATACAAGCACAAAACCATCACAACATGATTACTCCTCTACGCTTCACATTACCTCTCTTACTCCGAAGTACCAGATGGAATATTATGAAATATAGTAAATTAGTCCTAATTACCCCATCTCCTAGTCATAGTCTTAATTACAATGCACTTATCTCATGAATAATAATAATAGTTACTGCATTGTGAATTGCACGTCTCCAATAAAAGCAAGAATTATTTTGTAAAGGAGCTCTCTTTGTGTTGATTCAAATGCCTGTGCTTGAGAATCCCAGCTCTGTTCTGCAGTTTTGCAAAGAGCAGCTGCCCTGAATCCAAACTCTGGCTTCTGCTGAGGATCCAGGATGTCTAATTACAGGTGTGGCGACCAGATAGCTAATTAAAACCCCACCCGCTAGCGAGATTGCATCTAGATTTTTGTATTTCCTGAAACGATAATGAATCTGTTGAACGCGCATTGATTGCTTCAGGTGGCAAACAGATTGGATAAACAAGGCTGGGTCTCCAAATTGTAGAAGCCGCGAAATCCCTGGATGCAGCATTCCCTGATGAGAAAGCATGTGTTTGCTCATCAGCAGACAATCAGAGAAGCAATGATTTATATTATAGGTAGTTTAGATCCTATTTATGTGGACTTGATTCTAATTGGTTAAATGAATTGATAGCCTCTCCTACAAATAGGCATTTCTTCAGTGTTTGAAGATTTTTGAGAATCATCCAGTAGGCTCCAGCATCAGGACAGCAATAAAGAGCTGTAAAACAAGGCAGCCAAAAGTAACTGTAAAACATTATAATGTCTCTTGCACAAACTGATTCCATGTGCATTTACTGATGTTATCTTTTTACTATTTACTGGCTCCTGTCCCATTATTTTCCTTTCTGTAACTTCCATGCAAACCAGAGACAAATGAAGTAGTTTATTCGTTATTTTTGAAAGGATGCTAAATGAAATTCATGACGTAAAATAAGTAATCAAAAAGGGTGGATTATAACATCTTACAGTATGTGCTAGTGTGTCTCAAACAAAGAAAGCCCCCCTGCTGCCTTACACAAAGGAACAGGCACCACACCACAGAAAAAGGCACATGCATTTGACTAGTGAGTCATCTTTTGAAGGGGGTTATTATCCTGTGGTGTGTTTTAGACTGAAATGACTTGCCCCAAGCACTGTGGATAAATGGGATGGTTGGCCATCTTCAATACCAACATGAAAAGTTGAGAGAGGTTAGAAGACAATAGCAATGATTTCCAATGTCAAATAGAATGACATCATCAATGAAAAAAGGGCTCTTGTTAGGGCGTACTCACACTATGCTATCCGAACCGTGCTCAGGCCCGTTTCCCGGATAATTTTAGAAGTGTGAGTGCGCTGAATCAGGCTCAGGCACAGTACAGTTGGCCGGCCCTGGCCCGTTTGGAAGAGGTGTGCCTGAGCCCGGCTCACTTGGGCTTTGGCGCGGTACTCTTGTAGTAAGAGTGCAAAGCGTGCCTGAGCCCGAAACTGAAGAGGAGACGTGACTTTTAGGATACTGTTTCATATGGATTTATTAATCATTCTTACTGTTTAATGAACGCAAACTGTTGCAGATTATTAAAGATGCAAACCCCTCACTGCACAACAGCTGCGCCTTTAGTAAACCTTCTAATTCCTGCAGCACGAGGACTTTATGATTGTTTATGAGCGTCAGCAGTGGATGATCTGTTCGGCAGAATGTTTGACTGTGTGTCACTGCATATTAAACGACTAAAACGTTATAATAATATAAAGAAATCTCCACTGAAATCTCCGAGAGCGCTTCTCTTACACTGAACAGCGCATCATCAATGACGTAAGTGTGCTCAAGCCCGAAGGGGGGACAAGCGTGCTTTGGCCCGGTTAAAGGGAACTGTACATAGTGTGAGTACGCCCTTAGTCTCTGGAGTTCTGTAATCACCCTGGGGCGATGTGAAAAACACCACTTTTGAATGAATGGGTTAACTGACAGACAACGGGGTGTCGTTGTTGGCCAACAGCTCTATTAACAAGTCCTCTAACCCCATTAATGCTATTAGCAGCTGATCCAGACAGTACTGGTTGGCTGGGCTGGTGTTGGCTGTGAACTGGAAAGTGCTGTAATCCTCTCAGCTTTTTGTCATTTCCACGCCAGCTACACGTGACCACAGTGCCCCCCTTCCATCTAGTGGAATTATCTCTTTTGTCTTTGGATGGATTTGCCGGAGCGCCCCTCAAAGATTTCCATCCACACCCCGCTGGTGCACCGCTGCTTTGTTTGTCATTCTTGCGATGATAAACACTCATGCTTATGTTAAATGCAGTCAAACTCCCCTCCCCATTCCCACTCTGGAATGAGACAGTCGTTGCCCAAGGATTCCTCGCTGGTTCCTTTGAACTTTGTGTTTTTCTCACTTCCCTGTGTGTTTTCCCCCTCCCTTTCCTTTTTTTCTGTCAATCTCTCTTGTTCTTTCCCCGTGCACACTCTCCCTTACCTACACGTGATTGCACGCATGCATAAAAACCCATTCAGCTGCAGGCTGAGGACCTTTCCATGCATGCTTTTCTTAAAGGAGACTGGTGCGCTGAAGAAGACTGATATTTGACCCATTCTCTCCAGCTGACTGCGAACCATCGCTTCCCCCTGCACCTCCCTACCCCTCCTTTTTTTCCCTCTCCGCCTCTGTCTCGCTCTTTCTCTCTCTCTGAGATCTCTCAGAGCCAGGCTCTTTGTGAAACACAGCGCACACCTTCATACACACACGCTGGCTGAGTGCAGCGGTCTGCGTCTGGATCAGTGGGACTGCACGCGGTGGGCAGGCATGGAGCGCTTTCTTGGCTTTGTCAAGCAAATCCGCCGGTCCAGAAGACGTAAAGGCAAAAAGTACCGCCCTGAAGAGGATTACCATGAGGGTTACGAGGACGTGTATTACTATGCTTCCGAGCACCTGCACCGTAAGTGCTACCGCTAGCTGACTGGGAAGGGAGGGAGTAATGGGGGGATTAGAGCTCGGGTATCAGTCATTGTTTTACTATTAAATCACAAGCCTATGGCAGGCAACATGAGCAACTCGGCTTTGAGGGATGAATGAATGTTTTATCTGCAGACCATAAACTCCTGGAGGGACTTAAGCTTGCAGCTATTGAGGTTCCTAGTCAGAGCAAGTGTGTTTATAAGGGTATGGGTGTGTAATCGCCCCACTACCTTCGTCTGATGTATGGCCTTAGTTGGTCACCATTTGTTTCTATTGATTTAGAGTGTGTTTAATGCTGCGTTGGCCATTAAATGTGCACTAGAGTGGACATTTATGGCCATACTGGTGTGCACTGCTGAGCTGCTGCTGTTTGAGTGCTACTTGGCGTGTTTGGATAGCACACTGCCCTTTCATCGTAGGTGAGAAGTTCGAGTGTGTGCGTATGTGAAACAGGGCATCATTTTCAACAGTATAGCGGTCTCAGGTAGCTGTAGTGCTTGGTTTCAAAAAAAAAAAAAAGACTGACTAGCATCTGTCTCAACCTTTGTTCTGCCTTTGTTTCATAACGATGTATCTCCTCCATACATGCTGCTTTCTATAACCCTGCTATGTTTTGTTGCTAGTTGAAGCTTTCCTGTAAATAGAATGTTAATTAGCATTGTGCTCTCTTGGCATTCTCATGCATGTTTTGAAGTTTGCAGGTTCATGTTTTTGAGGTGCCCCTGGGGCAGCATGGATAATGACAGGACAGAGTACCCGGAGTCCTGTAATCCTCATTCCATGGCTAACCTGGTGAAAGATGGGCAGCCTAAGAGCGACTGAATGCATGTGTTGACAAATCTTTGCTGGTACATTTTTCTATAGGATTGTTGTGTATTTAGTTGATTTGTTGTTTTATATGGATTGTGTATGACAGTTTCAAAACAGTCAGTGAAAGATGGTCAGAATTCAAACTTAGAGAAGGTTTCTACAGTATGCTAACATGGCATGAACCAATTATTCAGAGTTTGTTGATCAACAAACAAATGGATACATTTCCCCAATAAGGCAAGTAAAACAAATTCACCAAGCAAGGCTCTCCAAGTGGCTTAATATACATACTAAATAATCAAACAATTCACTAGATTTTTGTGTTTTTGAATTGTATTAGTGTAATGAAACCATTACAAGCAGTGAAATCACAAAAATATATGCAGTCTCCACCATAAAAAGTGTGTTTTAGTGAAGTTACAGAGGTATAGATTCAGTTTTTTATCGGATGTCAGGTATTTTTACAGTGCTGAATCAGTGGCAGCATGTTAGTCAGACAAAGCATTGCCCAAGATACTCACTCATCACCATTAGCAATAGTGATGTAGTCATCACTGTCACGCATGGAAGCGCTGATTTGCACGAACAACCTATTTGAGAATATAAACCTGCAGAGCTGCAGTGTTCTCAGACATTGCTAGCTAAAATTGAAATTGACTGCTGGAATTAATTGTTCGACTGAAGGCATGTTTCATTCCCACGTTTGCCCCCGTTTCTTTTTGTGGGGAGACATAAATGAAATTAAATTGTTTTTGATCAGCGGGTTGTGATGTTTGTGATGTCAGCTGAACACTGCAACCTGTTCCCTAAATGGCTTCTTTCTTTCAAGCATGATTTTTAATGTCAGGCATTCACTTTGATATGCAGTACCCAATCGCTCCGAACGAAACGTAGAATTAGACACCTAATTGGCCCAGCTGGAGTCCGACTGAGTCATTCAGAGGAAGTAATAAATGGCATTTGGAATATTTTTAGATGAGTTGAAAAGATGTCACTTGCATTTTCTTTTTGGCTTGATGCTTCAGGTGTGTTAATTGTAACTGGACTGTGAGCTAGCAATGCTACTTTTAAAAATGCAATACCAGCTTGACGTGCATAATGGGATCAAATGCTGATTAACCCATACCAAAATGTCTCACATGCCTGTCTTTGCTTTACTAGGGTCCGTTGTTTCGCTTCTCTCTACATCTTCATTGTTTCTGCCTTCTTCATTTATAATTCACCATCAGGTTTTAGTGTGTCCGTTCTCATTCATTTATCAAATACTGCCTCATGCGGCCTGCTGTTATTCCTTCTGTGATACACTTCATTTTTATACTGCTGGACTCACAAGTTGATAAATGGGTTGTATATTGTAACAAAGTAGACTGAATATGATGTATTCAGGGACTATAGGATGTTCTTGTCGAGGTGACCTTATGTAATGGTCATTTATTTGTGGTTGCACTGCAAAGAAAATGGTTTTCTTTCTTAGAGTTTTTGTCTTGTTTCTAGTTCAAATATCTCAACATTCTTAAATGAGGAAACAATTGCTAATGTCATGTCAAAATGTCAAAAATGTCAACATTAAGTCAGTTTGTCCTTAAAATGGGTAAATGATTTGCAGATTTGGTAAGCAAAATCGTATTTCAAAGCAAAATCACAACTATTTTACCGCATTGGCAGAAGGAAAAGCAAATGTAATTTTGGCATCTTAGTTCTCTAAACAAGACAGTATTTTACTTGCCTACAAAAGGCATGTTGATATAAGAATTTTTAGATATTTGGACTAGAAACAAGATGAAAACTCGTTTTTTGCAGTGTGAATGAATGTAAAGCATGTGAAATCTTGTATTTGTGTTTTAGTTTAATGCATTAAGATATGAGTACCTTGTTTTGGTACTGTTTAGTGGATGTTTAACACATTTGACCAAGTGAGAGTTCACATGACTGTAGCAGTTCTAATAAATGTACCTTGAACAGCCTCTGGAATTGGTTGAAAATGGACTAGTTCCGTGAAGTAGGAAATAATTTATTCACTTACAAGTATATACATATTTGCTTTCAGCAAGATAAATCAACACCCGCACACCCCTTTCCTCTGCATACTAGTATTTCCCAAGCATAATAAGTATATAAAATACTGATTTAAATGCTGGCTATTTTTCTTGTAGCAAGACTCCTTAAATGAAACATTAGCCTCCTTCTCTTAGCTCAGGGCAAGTGGCCTTTCCCTGCTGTGAGGTTCCCAGAAACCTAATGCACAGCATCCATTCTGCTTGTTTGTTTTTCACTTGTTCGCAGGAGTAGACTCGAGTGTCAGTGCAGTACCAGTTGTTTTAAAATGCAAATCTTCACCGTGGAGCACCAGTCAAAGTCAAACTTGACTTTATAATCAACAGCCATGAAACTTTACACAGAAATACATTAATAACTTTTCAGCATTCAACTTTATCTGCTTTAGTCTGATGTGTCAAAAATATCCTTTGAGAAATCACTGAATCCTGAGTCTTGCTTTTATTAAATTAAAACATGTTTTATCTAAAAAAATTAACATTATAAATATAAAATGGCTTCTGAACACTCTTTAGCATTGAAGAATAGCATTTAGAATGATAGTTCACCCAAAATAAGATTTACTTACACTCAATTTGCTCCAAACATCTAAGATTATTTGGTTTGTTTGTTGATAGTTTTGGTTATTTGAACAAAAGGAGATTTTTTTGAGGATTATTGTAAACTTGTAGCCATTTACATCCATAGTATAAAAATACTATGGAAGTCAAACTACTGGTTTGCAACTCTTTTTTAAAATGTTTTTTTAAATTTAATTATTTTTTAGTTTTTTGTTTGTCTGTTAGTGTCAAGATTTGTATTTATTTATTTATTTTGATGCAATTTGTTATATGTTATGGCATTTTTTTTGATAGACCATCTTCTATATTTTTATGACTTTAAATAAATAACTGGGGACAGAAACAGCATTCTGTTTTTGCTTATAATAGATAAAGTGATATAGTGGCAGAAAAAAAAAAACTTGAAAAGAGGAATTATGTCTGCCATTTACAGGTTATTGCAGGGAATCGTCAACACAAGCCACCAGGTCTATGATGGGATGCGTTTGGTTCCCAAAAAGAAAGTGGCAGCACTTCTAAGAGACATCTCTCAAAGTTGCTGGGAGCTAAATCAAGGATCTGCCTAATATCAAAGCCTCATATCAAAGTTTCCTCTAGTAGGTCACATGAAACCTCGAAGGAAAAAAAATAAATGCATACCAAATGTCTTCATTTTGACAGTGAAGCGAAACAAAATGTTTCCCTGTGATAAAACGTTCAATTGTTTTTGTCCTAAAGTATAATCAAATACCTTGTCCTGTTTATTTCCCCTAATAGAAGCAGACTGAAGAAAAACATAACTGTCTTAATCTAAATGCACATTTATCTAAATTATTTCTTGTATAACAAATGCAAGATTTATCTTTGCATAGACACATCCAAGTAGATTCATATTACCATCGGTTCATAACCCTTTCAAAATCCTTCTGGAGGGATGGCAGCAGTTCTTGAGATATGGTTATGGTGCATGTCTGTTGTGCAGCGGCAGCTGTTTTAAACCTGTGGTTGCTGAAGAAAGATGGAGTCTGGTTTTTAACGAGCTGTTCACAGTTAGTAGGTGATAATGAAGGCCGACGCTCCCTCCACAATCAGCTCTCTTCCTCCGTTAGCTGATCTTTCTCTACGCATTTTAGTAATTGCGCCAAAAAGTGATGGTTACCTTAGGCCCTCTGTTGAATAGCAGGAGCGTATACCGTCTTATCATTCTCATTTAGGATAACATGAGATGAAAGTACTTGGCACATTTTCAGGTTTTATCTTTTTTCTGTGTCATTTCTTTGAATTGCACATTATGCGCTGCTCTCTTGGATATTCTTCTCCATGTTCATTACCTGCTTTGATCTGTTTGCTCTTTACATTTTGATATTTTATTTTAACAAAAGTGATATACAGCTATTTAAAAAAAAAAATAATAATAATAATTTTCTATTTTATTATTTTTTATTTTTTTAAATGCAAATTTTTCCCTGTAAAATTGTGACTTTTTCCCGTTTCAAGTTAAATAAAATATTGTTACTGAAGCCGCGGTCACATTGGATTTTTCACCCCATAGACTCCCATTCATACGCACGGAAATGCGTCAGATCAGAAACAATCTCTTGCGAGAAGTTTAAGCTTGGTGAACTCGAAGATCAAAACATGACCTCTCTTGACAGAAATTTAAAATATGGACCAATCACTCGCTTTTTTAAATGTCTAATCATCGTGTTTGATCCCGCCCCTTTTTGTATGCAAACACTGCATGTTTTGGATGTCTGTCACGCACATTTCAGGTCTTTCAGTCTCTGCTAATGAGCTTTTGATCTGAATCAGGTGTGTTTGGTTAAGGAGACAAGGAAATGTGCAGAGCTGGTGGTTCTTCAGAAACGTGGTTGAGAAACACTGACTCGATGCATTTTATTAACAAATAGCAGAATAACAACAGAAAAACAACAGTCTCGTTTGTTGTTTGTAAATCAGGGTTATTCTAATAAATATTGATGCCGTAACTCTTCTGAATTAAAAAAATAGGTATTGTACTGTCTATAAATGAGCATAAATGTGTTTAAATGCTTCAAATGATAGATATGTGTAGGCATGGGACGATAACCGTTTTCAAGGTATACCGCGGTTTGGAAAAGTCAAGGTTTTAAAACCGCCAAAATGTTCTGTTATACCGTTTCTAAGGTATGTGTACGATTTTACGATTTTTATTTGCGTTTTTTAAAGGACAACAGTATCCCCAGCAGAAAAGATATCAAAAAATGCAGCTTAAAATTGAAACTATCGAAGACAGCAGAAGTCAATGATTCATTTGAATTATTTAGCCTGACATGTTTACTGTTCTGAAATATTATAAATGTTTCACAAAATAAAATATTTTGTGTCCAAAAGGGAAAAAAAGTTGTTGTTTTTTTTACCCAGACATTCAAAAAGCATATATTTTAGAGCAGTAATCACAATACTAAAACTGTGAAACCGTGATATTTTTGTCCAAGGTTATCATACTGTCAGAATGTTATACCGGCCCATGCCTAGATACATGTGATAGATATTGCTGTTAAATATGAAGACATTTTTGCATAAATACAGCTGAGAGATGGGTAATAGGTAAAAACAGATAGATAAACCCCAGTGTTTTGAAAGAACGTGTCAAAATATACAACATTTATATGACAGTTAATTAATATTTCTGTCTTTAAAATTGAGTGTTTTAATATGTCATCAAATGATTCTGGATTTAATTATGCTGATAGATTGTTTTGGGTCTTATAACTAGTGTTAGCAGTCAAAATTCTAAATTGTTGTGTATATGTTTTAAATTGGTGCAGCGGTGTCACAGTAGGTAGCAATGTCGCCTCACAGCAAGAAGGTCACTAGTTTGAGCCTTGACTGAGTCAGTTGCCATTTCTGTGTGGAGTTTGCATGTTATCCCGTGTTCGCGTGGGTTTCCTCAGGGTGCTATAGATCAATTGGGTAAGCTAAATTCTCCTCAGTGAGTATGTGAAAGAGAGTTTATGGGTTTCCCAGTGGTGGGTTGCAGCTGGAAAGGCATCCGCTATGTAAAAAATATGCTGGATAATGTTTTAAATTTACCAAGTAAGTTCCATCTCTTTTTTCAGAGATGGGTTGCAGCTGGAAGGGCATCTGCTGTGTAAAACATATGCTGGATGAGTTGGCGGTTCATTCCGCTGTGGCGACCCCAGATTAATAAAGGGACTAAGCCGACAAGAAAATGAATGAATGAATGAATGAATGAATGAAGTTCCATCTCTATTCAAACTCGCAATCTGATTTGTCCTTATTGTGCTCCCTCTTTGTTTCCCCACTATAAAACTTTGATGCTTACAACTAAAGTGTCTTTTCAGTGCCCTTAACTAATAGATTTTGCTCCATTTTTCTGCCTGTGGACTTCAGATCATCCCCATCACTTGGGCTGTCACGTCACGTCACTGAAATGCCCCATTTACAGTGAGCATGATCCTCCCTCCTTACAGCGTGTACTGTAAGGCCACCTCATCCTCCCGCTGGAAATGTCCTCACTGAAAGCACAAGCGTAACCTATTATCTCCCCTTTTCCTCCGCATTCGATGGAGCCTTCAGCATCAAAGAGGCATGATGAATTCTGATGTGTTGTGTAAGAGCCATTAAGGAATGCATTAAGCATTAATTTTCAATGACAGTGCCGTATCATCCCTCCCATGAGCCTCTCAGGGTGAGTGTAACGTGTGCCAGGCCTCCAAAGTCACAGGTTTCTTTATTTTTTCCCCCTATAAATTGACGGGGACTGCACAGTTTTTCATTTGGACTGACATTTTCGGATAAGCCAAGTAAACAACAGCAATATTAACTCCTCATCTTGTAATGACTTCTTAACCCCAGCGATCATGGCACTCTTCACTGCAGATGCCAAACACCCTGGAGAATACATCCTTCTTATTACGCTGTCAGATAAACTATCAGCGGTTATTGTTCTCTTTACTGTCTGCGAATCTTGCATCTTTCTACTACTTCACAGTGTATATGAGATGTAACCAAATATGTCTATTGCTTTCAGTAAATATTTATATTCATTCTTTTACAGAATGAGTTAATTTTTTTTATCAAATGTATGATGCATAGTAAAAGTCATTTAGAAATAATGTAACTTCAAATGATATGTGATGCAAAACATCCATCATTGCTTGATGGTTGTGAAAAAGAGGGCAAAAATCCCTATAAACATTCGCTAAAAGAGGGATTCAAGCCGTATCTAGGGATTACTCCTGATAATCAGAGAAAGGAATTACTTTGATTAAGATGTTTGCATGGGGAAAAAACCTTCTTCAATCCTGTTTTCATGCTACTTGTCCTTTATTTTAGATATAATGTGGATTGTTTCTACCCACACCACAGATACAATGATGTGAAATTCAACCAGGTTGTTTACCAAAGCAGGTTTTGAATGGCATCTTAACACAGTTTTAAGAGATCTAACATCCCTCAGTTTTGACAGAGCCTTGCATAAAATATTTTGTTAAAACATTAACATATCTCCATAGTGCAGTACCGCAGTGCATAAAATAATTGACTGTGATTATGGTGGTTTTCAATATCAATATAATCCAATTGTTAAATAATATTAGAGGAATCACAGACTTCTGTTTGCATAACTGAATAGTATTGTATAAAAGCACATAGTATAGTACTGTAAAAAAATAGTACTGTATAAAAATGCACACAAATGTGCCAGCAATCTTTTAGAAACTCTCACCATGTGATTCTTTATTTTGTTTTTCAAAGTTATGACACATGCATGTGTCTAGCGCCGAATAAAATATCAGACAGAAGTGTGTTAAACTAAAATGTGTTAAGTCAATACATTTGCAACAATGCATAATTCATATGTGCTTTTAAAAGGAAAGTTCACTCAAAAATTTAAATGTTCCCAGCATTTACACTTCAGTGTTTTTGTTGATTTTTATGAATAAGGTCGTCTGTTGAACACAAAACAAGATGTTCTGAAGAATATTGGAAACTAGCAGCCACTGAAATCAATACTAGGAACAAAACATACTATGTACTATGTACTATACAATATACTATAGACCATTTTGATGGAAGTAAACGATAACAATGCTCCTAACGTATTTCCTGTTTCACATTTTTAATTTCCATAGCTTCCAAGAATTAAAAAAAGTCCAAATATTTGTAAATAATCCAGGTATTTATAATGTAAAGTTATTTTCCCTTTTTTACCTCTTGCTACAATTATGAACTAGTTTGACAACATGTAGGAAATTTTCATGGGCGAATGACATCACCACATTGAAATGGTCTATACTACATACTTATTTACTCTATAGATAAATCTATAGCTGCTGTTTTCCAACATTCTTCAAAATATCTTTTTGTGGTGTGCTCAATAGAAGAAAGCCAGGTTTGGAACTTGTAAAATGTGAGTAAATGATTAGTGTATTTTTGTAAGGATATTGCATGTTTATCATGCAAACCTAGTTGACATTGCCGTGTTTCAAATATTACAGATTTATATAACTTGTGCCTCTTTTGTAGTTTTCAAACCTTCAGTTGATGCAGTAAATAAAGTTTGGAATAAACTGTAGTGTTATATTGGGAAAATGAAGTACTTTGATTTACAGTATGCTTACTAAAATAGCCTTTTACTCTCTATTAAATGTAATTGTTCCTTCTGCATAGAGAGGTGTGATTCATCTGCTAAAAAAAAAAAGATGTATTTGACTGATTGGGTGATTATATATCTTCAATAATTTTTGTAGGGTCACAATAAATGATGAATTCTTTGGTCATTGATAAATGTGCAGTGAAAAATATGAAATTGTGACTGCCCTTATACAAAAATACATCTCATGGACAACAAGTATTGAGGTTGAATTTATTTATTAATAAATTGATTGAAAAGTAGACCTGGCAACGTTCTAAGGTTTCCATGTTCTGCTTGGGTAACTGACATGTGACCGAGATGCATGATTGTGGCCTCCAGTCCAGCACTCATTGAAATGGCAGCACGAATTTTATCACAGCTTTCATCATCAAGCATTGGACCTTCCTAATGGTCCACTCTGCCTGGAGCCTCTCAGATGCACACGGGATGCCTGGAAGAACCCCACCCCCCATCTTTCACTTTTGCACTCCCTTTCGCTTGATCAAACTCCTCTTTTTTTCCATCTCTTTCACCCGCAGTTCCTCTGATTTCACCATTCTCATCCATCAGCTCTGATGAGATCAGGGTCCCAATGCTTTGTGCATCTATTCCTTTCTCCGACCGCTTGAATGGTTTCTCTGTGATGTTGATTTGTGTGTGTGTGTCTGTGTGTATGTGTGTATTTTAAGGGTGGCAGCACGAATTAATTTGAACGACTTGTTTTTAAACCAGTTATTTCACTTTTTCGGTCATCTCTTAAGGCTGCTTATTACTTCTTCCTTGGATTATTTGAAACAGCTTGAGTTCAAGTCTTAAGATATGCGTTAAGCCCTGCTTAGCCCTGATTGCTCACAGCATATGGATAAGTGTCAAAAGGAGAGCGAATTACACTTGATTTACTGGTTTTGAAAAGCACATTATTTGGGGTCTGTTGAAGTAAATGTCAGTTTTTAGGTGACCGTGTACTTAAGTTTGTGTGTGGCAAAACCTTTAAAAAAGACGTTTACTGTGGAAGTAAAAATAGTTTATTTATTTTCGGAGAGTTTTGAGATTAATAAAAATATCTTTTAAATAATTGGGTTTTGGAAAACGTAAATTAATGTTTCTGCTTGAAACAGATTTAGAAATTACACTCACCGGCCACTTTATTAGGTACATCTATTTAACTGCTCTTTAATGCATGTCTAATGTCTAATCAGCCAATCGCATGGCAGCAACTCAATGCGTTTAGGCATGTAAACATGGTCAAGACGATCTGCCGCAGTTTAAACTGAGCATCAAAATGGGGAAGAAAGGTGATTTAAGTGACTTTGAACGTAGCATGGTTGTTGGTGCCAGACGGGCTGGTCTGAGTGTTTCAGAAACTGCTGGTCTACTGCGATTTTCACTCAGAACCATCTTTAGAGTTTACAGTGCGAGTGGCAGTTCTGTGGCTGCAAATACCTTGTTGATGCCAGAGGTCAGAGCAGAATGGCCGGACTGGTTCGAGCAGATAGAAAGGCAACAGTAACTCAAATAACCACTCGTTACAACCAGGGTATGCAGAAGAGCATCTCTGAACGCACAACACGTCGAACCTTGAGGCAGATGGGCTACAGCAGCAGACGACCACACCGGGGGCCACTCTTGTCAGCTAAGAACAGGAAACTGAGACTACAATTCGCACAGGCTCACCAAAATTGGACCATAGAAGATTATAAAAACGTTGCCTGTTCTGATGGGTCTCGATTTCTGCTGTGATATTCGGATAGTAGGGTCAGAATTTGGCGTCAACATCATGAAAGCGTGGATCCATCCTGCCTTGTTTCAGCGGTTCAGGCAGGTGGCGGTGGAGTAATGGTGTGGGGGATATTTTCTAGGCACACTTTGGGCCCATTAGTACCAATTGAGCATCTTTTCAATGCCACAACCTACCTGAGTTGTTGCTGACCATGCCGATTATGACCACAGTGTAACCATCTTCTGATGGCTACTTCCAGCAGGATAACGCGCCATGTCATAAAGCGTGAATCGAATAACCTCAGACTGGTTTCTTGAACATGACAATGAACTCACTGTATTCAAATGGCCTCCACAATCACCAGAGCTCAATCCAATAGAGCATCTTTGGGGTGTGGTGGAGCGGGAGATTTGCATCATGGATGTGCAGCCGACAAATCTGCAGCAACTGTGTGATGCTATCATGTTAATATGGATCAAAATCTCTGAGGAATTTTCCAGTACCTTGTTGAATCAATGCCGCGAAGGATTAAGTTCTGGGGGCAAAAGGGGGTCCAGCCCGGTACTATTAAGGTGTACTTAATAGAGTGGCTGGTGAGCATATTTGCTAGTAGTAGTATGTATAAAAATGTTAAAGGATGCAAAAGTTTTTTGTTTTGTTTTTTTTGTTGCTTGTTTTTTGTAAAACACACAAACACTGATTAATACAATGTTTTAGTGTTTTTTGCTTTTCAGTTGAAGGTCATTAAAATTAATTCTGTAAGTCTAATAATTGCATAATGTCACTTAATTGCTTTTCCCCAGACCTCTCTTGTTGATTTATGAACTCTCAAAGCATGTTGTCTTAGACGCCCACGTTTATTCAAATAGCTCACTGAGTACAGCCTAATAACGCTGTTTGTTTTTATTATAATAATTTGTGACACCATGCATCTCCCCAACATCAGCACTTTCGGTCTATTAGCCATTCTTTTGGATGTTAGACTGCATTTGCGAAACATAAATGACTTATCTCAGCACAAGAACAAACACGAGTCTCCCGAAATCAGCCCTAACATAACTGATCAGTGCAGTACTACAAATGTTCATAAGTCTGCTTTTTAGCCAAGGCTGAAATTTGGAGAAAAAGAGCAAGGAAAGTGCAGCAGAATTGCATATGAGGCTTGAGGAATGGTGTGTTTTAATAAGAAGGTTTCAGCTCACAGACTAGGTTTGAGTTTCTGTTTGAGGAACTTTCTTTTAAATATGTGATGTTGCCATGAAAGTTTAACCGAGTGCTGTAAAGCAAGTACAGTTTAAACCATTTTATTTGTACTCTACACTTAACACAACAGTTGGTTGATTGGTTTACAGTTGAACAATTGGTTCAAACCATTTTTCCATTTTTTTATTTTTATTTTGATGGCTCTTCAGCTTTGTTATTAAAAGTAAAATGTTGTTTGGCTAACATGACAAAGGGTCTGAGTATTTACTGACTGTATCAAGAGTTAGCTTACATAACATTGTACTAAAAATGGAACACACACAAAAATGTTTCCTTGTGTGTACAGTACGTGGAGTCCATGTAAATCCTACTAAAAACACCATCTAATGTATTTGTTTGGTAGTTGGCAGATTTATTTTTACATCCTGCTCACATAAAATACTTCGTTAACATGTATAAAAAAATGAAGCATACATATTTGTACACATTGAAGGTTTCTTTCGAGGGTACATAAGCAACTAAGTCCCCCAGTAAAGTGAGTGCCAGACTTTCACCTGCCAGTGTGTTTGCATGTGGGTGTTTGTGCATGTGAAGCGCTTTCTTTTGTCCCACTGTTTACTACATTACTATAACTGTCGATCAAAGAACTGTGCAGATAACAAATCCTCACATAAAGCGCACAGGAGAATCATCTACTTCTTTTCTAGTCGACTTTAAACATTCACATGCTAATAAGCTTATAATGCAATACATTTTACTCGAATAAGCACAAACTATACATGCCAGATTAACTTGCTTAGCTTGCTTTAGCGATAGACATTGTTCTTAATCATAGCTCTTTAGTTTTTCTCTGTAGCTACCAATTACATTCTTTTCTTTATTTATATTTTTTCCTAACTTTGCTCATTATGTTTTCACCGGCGTTATTATTCAGTGGTTTTGCAATAGATGTGAGTTGATTTATTGCGGTCCCTGACAGGTCAAACCCTTGTGGTGTATAATAAATGAGAATCCTTTTGCTTTTTTGTGTGTGTGTGGTCGGAACACTGCAAATGTTGTTCAGCATGAAGCAGTTGACATTTGCTGCCTGATTGTGGCTTTTAAGCATTGTCATCAGGAGCTCCATTGATTAGCATTGTAAAGCAGCCCATAAACTCATTTTGGGGGCATGTTAGCACAAGGGGAGCAAGTCTCATGGGCGTTCTTTCTTTCTTTCTTTCTTTCTTTTTTTTTTTTTTTTTTTGAGATAACATCACATCCTGGTGAGGCACAGCAATGCTATGCTAATATCTATTCCGGTGGTGTGTGCCGATTACACACTAAATCAGCTTTCTGTCTGATCTGAGTAGCTCAACCGTGATGCATCGCTTCAAAGTTTTTCACAACTTCATTGAATGCTTGCGTCCACTGGCATCCAAGTGAGCAGTCCATCCATACAAAATACTATTATACTCTGCAGCCTCTTTTTCACGAGATCTTTTTGTGCGTTTTTAATCAGCAAGGACTTCATTAGAGAAAATTAGCTCTGAGGAAAAATGGCACAGGAGTTCTGTTGTTCAGTTGAGCATAAAAGTGCTGCGGTGTGGGGCACTGTGGTAACAAGCTGGCCTAATACTCTTCCCAGCTGTGCTTGATTTCCTTTTTTGTCACCCACATCCAAGACAAGATCTAAACTAAATTCACAGACAAGTGCATATCTAAACCTGAGCTCCGCACGTGTAATAGAGGAATGGAGAAAACAATTAAAAGCTGGAGAGACAACACAATATAAAATTCCTCTTCAAAATGTTAACTACTGTACACAATCATATGCAACTTTTGATTTTAAAACAATGCAAATGTACTTTAAATGTTGAGTAAATGTATCATAAGATTTTGGCATTCCAGGGACCTTATTTACACACAGCATTGTCTCTGAATTCATTCACCCAAATTACAAGATTGTGGACTAGGCTAGAGAAATGTGGAATTTACATGGGGTCTGAATCGCCAGCCTGATTTCACCAAGTAGGACATGCTCCTGCATTAACATCTATGTTGATCCTGGAACAACATTCCAATCAGCCAATCACAATTAAGAGATATGTTTACCATTTATGTTAAGGCTTACGGTTAGGTTTATGCACTTCTTCTACATGATTGTTATCCAGCTAGGGAATAGGTATGGATTTCATTTTTGAACGAAAATGATGTTTAAGGATCAACATAGTAGATGTTAATCCAGGATTGCATCTTGCTTGGCAAAATCATAAGGTGCGGGTCTGAATTGTCATTGAACTAATGAGACCAAAACCAGCATTCTGCTGAACTAACTGTGCTTGATTTATTAAACTTATTTCACAACAATAAAGGTTTGTATCTGTTTTTCTTTTCGTTGGATGTGCATCCTTGTCAAGCAGCGCTGATACAATCTGAATTATACAACGCTATAGTTAACCCCAAAAATGTCTATTTACTCACCCCCTACTGGTTCCAAACCTTAAGAAAACACTTTAAAAGAAATATTTAAAACGACATAGGGTTAAAAATATATGTTTTCCTACATTCTTCAGAAGATATGTTCCTTTGTGTTCACCTGAAAGGAGGAGCTGAAGTAAGTTTGAGACAGTTTGAGGAATAGTAAATGATGTATGAGGGGCCACGGTGGCGTAACGGGGAAGCACGATCACCTCACAGCAAGAAGGTTGCTGATTCAAGCCTCGGCTAGGTCAGTTGGTATTTCTGTGTGGAGTTTGCATGTTCTCCCCGTGGTCGCGTGGGTTTCCTCCGGTTGCTCTGCTTTCCTCCATAAGTCCAAAGACATGTGGTTAAGGTGAATTGGGTAAGCTAAATTGGCCGTAGTGTATGGGTGTGTATCGATGTTGACCCAGAGATGGAAAGGCATCCGCTGCGTAAAACATATGCTGGATCAGTTGGCGGTTCATTCCACTGTGGTGACCCCAGATTAATAAAGGGACTAAGCTGAAAAGAAAATGAATGAATGATAAATGATGTATCAATAGCTTTTTAGTGTGTCATGCAGCATAACAACTTGCTAATACTAAACTATTGAAATCAAAGACTATTCATATATTTTACATATAACCACTCATGTACGTTGTTCTAGTCAGTCATTTTAAATGAAATTCTTTGATATGCATTTATTTATTTATTTATTTTTGAAAGCAGCTGTTTTAGAGGGCCAGTATAAGTAGCAAATTTATATTTATTCTTTCACTGTTCCCTGTTTGGAAGCAGTTTCGCTGTGTACTTTAATGCACCAATTGTGTCTCATCTTGGTTGCTCGATGTGCTTAGAAGTGTTGCGTGAGTGCACATCTCATTGCACTTTGGGTGAGTGCTAGTGCTTGTGCTTCTGCAGGGAAGTGCCTGGGAAAATGTCCTTAACGGTCGTGATGCTTTGTCCATTGGCAGCCTCACTTCCACAACTGAAAATCACATCCCTTTGTTAACAGAGGCAGGAGTTTAACGGACAACCGGGAGAGGAGTCTTGAGGAGCTTTTGGCACTTGCGAGTAAAAAATAACTCCTTTCGCTCTAGTGCAACTTTGAAAAGCCATTGTTGTCATGTGCCCAGGGCACTCAGAGATGGGCCGTATAATGCCAGTGCCATCAGAAGTGCTTAGTGAGTATGAAGCTCAACAATGAGGACTTTTTTCTTTTTAGTTCGAGTGATGGTTGTGTCAACTGGCACGAAACCCTTGCACACTGGGCCAGGGCCAACTGTAGTTATTGTTGGGTGCTAAAGTTATGCTTCTATTCCTTACTGTTTCACTGTGAGAAGGTAGGACAGAGCAGCTGTAAATTAGACTTATGAGACAGCTGGGCTTGGTCCAAAATGAGAAAGCAAGTGATTGGAATTAGAAGCTTCACTGCACTTTATATAATGGTGTGAGTTTTATAATGGGGGCCGCATGTGTGCGTTTATTCTGGGTCTGTACTTGTTCTCCCTCTTAAAACCACAGTGATCCTGGATGCATCCCAGTGTTCGAATAAAATGATTTTGCAGAGGAGAGACGAAGGTCAGGACTGAATAGGTAACGGGTTAAAGGCTGCAAAGTGCATATTTATGGTGGAGCTTTTAAATCTGACAGCTAGTGCGTATTTCATATCGACTATGAATCCAGCGAGACACGTTTACAGAGTAATTATGTTCTGCAGATGTAAGCCTGAAACCTGGGTGGATGATTCATAACGCAACTCAATATGGGCCTCTTTCTCTGTGCGTGCAGCTGGCAGGACTACAATACCCAAAATGCACTGAATACATTGGTGTCTTTGCGTCATGCCCTCAGATGTGATGTTTTTCTGCTTTGGATTCTTTAATAATGGGGTTCAGTGAATACAATCAAGTTATGACAGAAATAAAATAACAATCTTTAGCAGAATTACTAAAGGCTCCAATATTCTTGAAGTGAAATCAAGAAGTGAACTTGCGTCTAGGAGGTTTTTTCTAGCTGGTAAAGTATTTGTATATTTTTTTAACCCCTTGACCAAGAACAAAATCACACTGTGCATATATTGTGACCTTAAGAATCAGAATAGCTAAACACCGGTTTAATATCATTCTAAATGCTCAAAGTATTAGACTATCAAAATGAATATGAACATATCAAAGTGGTTAAACTCAAGGCTGGTAACCAGAATGTTCGTTTCATTCCCACAACAAGTGATCCATGAGCCCATAATCTAGCCATTAAATCCAGTCCAGGGGGATTGTCCTGGTAATGCCCCCATTATTTCACATCAAAATGTCAGAAAAAATATTGTACTGTCCCTTGTTGTGAGGGTATATGATGTACTTTCTAGACTCTCAAGAGTGCACTTATACCTAAAAGATTGAAATGGGCTCAGACCATCTCATGCATCATTTATCTGTAGTTTTGGGGATCCTTATGCACTTCCAGTACTCCCGATCTATTGTGCACCAACCTCAACATGTACAGATGTCAGGCTACACAATTTATCTGGCAGAATGCATTCAGCGGCACCAATTACAAACTTGTGCTTTATAATGGAAGACCTTACTTTGTAATAACCAAGCGTATCGTCTCTAAACATGTGGCGGTGATTGCCTTTCACCTCGCTCATTACTGTATTTCTTTGCTGATTGAAAACTTGAGTGGCGTCACCCTCTCGCCTGCAGGAAGAAAAATGAATCACTGCCAGAAAATGAGTCCTTCCAACCTGTCTGGCAGACTGGCAGCTACTCTTAGCCGCAGCATGTGGGATCCAGTTCTAAAACAATATGCTTTTATGGCATAAACCTCTGACGCGGTGCCTTGATTTCCTGTGATTTTGCATTTTTCTCAAATTGAGCCATTGCGCTTGAAGTGAAGTGCTAAATAAATACCTATAACTGTTTGCAGCTGATGATAATAGCTCTTGGCTTGACTAAAATACAAATGTTATAGAAATCTGCCATATTTCAGATCGAGACTAGCTTTTCCACAATGCAAGCAGATCAAGATGAAATGGCCACAACTTGGTCTCTAAATTTGCAAGATTTGGTAAGAACAGCCTCCTGTCGGCTTCAGAAACTAATCTTGATGGATGAGTGCTATGTTTTAGGAAATGCCAGTTATAGACCATGACTACTTTTTCCTCTCAGTTTGTTATATGCCCTCTCTCAATGTTCCAGGTTGACTAAACCTTCATGGCATACAGGAAAATGACCCTTAATGATCTGTTCTTTTCTGCCGGAGATGTGTGACACTGGCTGCCAGTTCAATAATAGTATCTGTGCCAGAGCTTCCTGCCAGTTTTGAGTGCGCATTCTGCCTGTACCTCATACGCTTGCAGTAAGGAGGTAGTGATTGCTGTAAGGGAGAGAGATTAATTGTGTTGCATTATTGAATACCCCTAGTCAAAATCAATCATTTCTTTGCTTGGCATTCGGAGGTGCATTGCGGCGATGGAGATACTGAGTGTGTTCGCTATAGAAGCATGCTGTACAGTGCAAATGTGATTCTGTTTGGGCCTGGATAAAACTAGTACCCTCACTTTGTTGGTGTTGTTGTTTTCCTTCTTTCCCGCTGTCACATTGCATTTACTAGAACCACTGGTCCACTTTGCTTTCTTCCTAATGGATTTTATCCTGTCGTTGAGAGTCTTGCCAAGAGGAATCTAAGATTGTGTTTTCTGGCCATGTGCGTGACCTGCAGCGCCTAAACCTCTGTTCGAGAAGCATGCTAAGTGTTGAAGCAGAAGGGTGCACATCGACTTGACAGAACTTGAAGGTTTTAGCTTTGTTTTTATCATTTGAGTGGACATTTTGGATATAGCGTGTCCATAGGCGTCAACATTAATGTTGTGCATTCCCCCTGTTGCCAAACCATTTGATGCAACCGTTCTTTCCTCTTGATTGACTACTTGCATTGTTTTGTAACTTGCATTTGTATTTTCGTCTGGTCAGACTCCGATTCTATGGAATGCTTTTGTCTGCATTCATGGGAAAGGTTACAGATGCAATCCCCATTTGTTGGGTTTAAATACTGTGGCATTTGGAGCACACACCAGGGGTGAGGAGTAGGAGGTTAATTGTTCATTTCCACACCAAAGTTAATTATCAAAGGCAACCTTTATTGCCATTAAATATTTTCATTAATTATCGTTAGTGTCATTATAGGACATTTTCCTGCTGACCAAACACAAACGGGACTGCACATTTGGGATTATGAGCAAAGTCTCAGTCATGTCCTTGTGGCGGTGGATTTTGTGCAAGCACCTTGTAATTTCCTTCCATTGATTTTTAGAGGAGACACGCATCATGATGTTAAATGCCTGGTCAGTCACAGTGAGGTTTCAAGGACAGACCTCTAGTTTAAGTCTGGTCAAATGCATTCACCTGCAAGCAGTACCTCATCCTGCCTGTGTACTTGTCAGCTTGAATACTATTTTTAAAGCTGTGACTGCTGATCTCAGATCAGTTTTTCTGGCAGTTTTCTTAAGCTTAACTTGAAACAGCAAGCTAATGCACCAGAACATTTGAACAGTACGAAACAAGGTCTTACTGATTTCAGCTGCACTTTCAAATAAAAATGTATGATCCAGATGCATCTGAGAGTTGCGCAGTTGTTTACAGCCAACTCATTTCTACTTAACAGGCTCCAAAGAGTGTTTTGAGCAGACTCTGCACTTACATCATTTCCAAGCCTTGATCAGAGATGTATTTTTCCAAAATGTACAGCTCCATAGGACATCTCTATTAGATGTAGTGCTCTGAATCTTCACTACTCACCCAGACTGGAAAAAAAAAGCCTCGCACCTTTGAGGAATATAATGCAAAGTATTATAGAGCTTGTCATCTCATCTCTATGTTCTCCACGTTATTGAGTCTACAGAGACTTGGGAAGACAAAGGCTGCCTTAGCTGTGGTTTTGAATTACAATAATCAAGATGTGAGAATGAATCTAGTTTTTTGACAAATGCGATTTGTCAGTTTGGCATGTTGCGATCTGGTTTGATGTTTTACAGGTCATTCCTGGGAATAAGTGAGAACAAAGAGAAACAACCAAGATGGAAAGGAGATTAGTTGTTAAAATTTACACCATATGAACATTGACGGACTGTTTAGTGAACAGTGAAATTATGACATTTGCTTTGTCCTTCAAAGAAATGGCACATAACACCAAATGCAAATCTGTAAAGTAGAATCACTTAAATGTAATTTTCCTTGTAAACATACTCTAATAATCTTTATCTACAACTTTATCTTATTCATCTTTATTTATTGTTGATTAATACATTTTGTATGTAAAAATGTACCTTGTATCTTTACTGGAAAGCATTAACGTGTGTAATTCAGGGACATTGGTGACTCATTGAAACATGCTGTTCAAAAGAATCAGTTCACACAAATGAGTCAGGCTAAGCCTTTGATATGCATTTATAAACCCATCTGTCTTTAGTGACTTTGTCTTTAGTGTTTATTGCTTTGACTGTGCAATCACTGTGCAATTTGTGCTCTAATGGTTTCTGCTCTTAAGCGTTAATTAAAAGTGTCCGTGCTTTCTGACAGCCTTTCCTTCTGCCTGTCTACTGCTGTACCAGAAAGCCACCCTCTTCTTTTCTGCCCCCTCTTTTCATCTACTTACTGTCCCAAAAGATTTCCAAGACCCTCAGGCAGTGGCCTCATTTTGCTTTCTTATCTCCTCGCGCTGCGTTCGGTCCTGTGAGAGCCCGTCTCCCCCTCTGGAGAAACTCACGGTTCCTAAATCAATTCACATAGAGTCTTCATTCTCTGTTATTTCAGACTGTCAGAGCCATCTGTAATTACTATCCCTGATCCTGAGTGAACTCTGATTCACGTGGCTCGTTTTGATTAATTTTTGATTCATTTTGATTATTGTTGGCTGTGACATCACTAGTGCTGGACTATAACAGATATGGACGAATGTGAGCAGTGAAGTCCATGGGTTTGCAGCTAAACTCAAGTGTGAATGTTCCCAGATTTTTCTGCTGAGAACAAATACTGAGATCAAATGAAGAACTATAAACAAGTGTTAATATAATATAATACTCTGAAATATGCTGGGTTGTTTTCATTGGGTCAAATATGGATACAACTAACCATTGGATTATAAAGTGTCATTTTATTTCAATTGAAAACAATGTTGGGTTTGTCCATATTTGATCCAATATTGGGTTACAACAACCCAACATTATTTTAGAGGGAAGGGTCAAAGAGAAGGTGGCCCGTTTCGGTGAGGCATGTGAACATGTTGCACCCACAAATTTGATTTAATTCACATACAATATGTTAAAAGTTTCTACTTTAATGAATCAAACTCAAAGCGACTTTAAAATAAAATGTAAATAGGGTTGACAGTGTTTTACTGTATTTTATGTAAAACTCTGTTGGCATCAGTGTTTCAAAACATTCCAAGAACCTTTCCGTTATATACTAAAGATTCTTTGCGATAACAAATGATTTTACTATACATTTAAAACGTTCTTTACACCAAGAAAACAATGTGTCTTTTTTATTTTTAATGGAACCCTGAATGGTGATTCTTTTTTCTGCTAAAAAGTTTGGTAGAGGCACGTTTTTTTAGTCTTTATTTACAGATCTAATTGTAAAAATAGAAAACGTCTAAATATATA
>CAIGQQ010002477.1:2425920-2449274 GCA_903798035.1 Danio albolineatus
TGAGCTTGGTCAGTACCTGGATGGGAGACCACATGGGAACACTAGGTTTTTGATGGAAGTGGTATTAGTGAGGCCAGCAGGGGGTGCTCAACCTGTGGTCTGTGTGTAGTTCTAATGCCCCAGTAAAAGTGAAGGGGACACCATTCTGTCAGTGGGCACTGTCTTTCGGATGAGATGTTAAACTGAGATCATGAAAAAATCCAATGGCACTTCTCGTAAAGAGTATGGGTGTAACCCTGTGTCCTGGCCAAATTCCCTCTATTGGCCCATCATGGCCTTCTAATCATCCCCATCCACCAAATTGGCTCTATCATTGTCTCTCCACTCCAATAGCTGGTGTGTGGTAAGCGTGACTGCCATCGCATCGTCCAAGTGGATGCTTTACACTGGTGGTGGTGTGGAGAGACCCCCCTCATGATTGTGAAGCACTTTGGTCGTATGGCCATAAACGAGAAATGCGCTATATAAATACTCATTAGATTACATTACTTAATGTAAACTTGACAGTGCTTCACTTTCCCTTTAAAACGTAACTATGAAACCTCTGCTGTGTGATGGCAATTTGCATTTAATTTAGAAGATTGTGTTATTCAAAGTCACCTTAATTCAAAGTATAGTGTTCCTCTGGTCTCAGATAAGGAAACCCTTGTATAAATTCGAACTGCTTCTTCGGGTTTGCTCATTGTACCAGATTACCGCACACACTATTGTTTTTAATTAGCCCACTTCAAAGCCAGAGAGGGAGTAATGATTCTCTTCTAGAAAGAAAATGAGACGTTCTTTTAAAGCATGAAGGTTAGCCAAATCAAACTACAGATTTGGCTGTCAAATCAACCCATTTGTGCTAATAAAGGCTAATGTTCCAAAAAACGGCGTGGGCTACCCTTGAAGCGAGGCCTTAAATATTTGAAACACTGGGTCAGACAAGACCATTAGCATCTCCGTTCTCTTGCGATTCGCTGTTTTCATACATATTTATAAGCAAACATGAAATTGACAAATGCGCTATTGACCGAGTGTGTGTGGTAATTGGTTTTCATTAAATGGTGCATCTGTGTTTCCCACGTTTTGTTGCCTGAGGAGTGTATGGCAGGTGGAAGGGGTCACGGCAGTCAGATTTTATGTCCGTTTTCATCTGCTTTGCTTTGAACTTTCCGCATCTTTTCAATTAGTGATATTTTCAGCCCAAGGCACTGATATCACAGTAGGAAGTGTGAAATAGTCCTAAAATCATCCCTCACATCCGCTAACTCAAGCATGTCTCACACTTATTATTGGCTCTTGTTATACTTTAAACACCAAGGTTTCTTCAAAAAAGAGTGAAACACAGATAAACAGAGAGAAAAAGATAAACAAATGTTTATCTTTCAGTTTTTTTTTATCCAATTTGAATAAATTTATCAGCTTTTAAGTTTGGATTTGATTAGATTTGTACATATTTTTATATATGTACATTGCCTGGCAAAAGTCTTGTCGTCGATCCTAGTTGTAAGAGCAACAAATAATAACTTGGCTTTATGAACTTGACCAAATGATAACTTGTTTATCATTTGGAAGAGTGTCAGAAGGTAGATTTTTAAGATGAATCATCTGTTGAACTGCATCCCAATCATCACAAATACTGCAGAAGACCTATATTGGAACAAGCATGGACCCAAGATGCTCACAGAAATTAGTGGTTTGGGGTTACATTCAGTATGGGGGCGTGCGAGAGGTCTGCAGAGTGGATGGCAACATCAACTGCCTGAGGTATCATGACATTTGTGCTGCACGTTACATGACAAACCACAGGAGAGGGCAAATACTTCAGCAGGATAGCGCTTCTTCTCATACTTCAGCCTCCACATCAAAGTTCCTGAAAGCAAAGAAGGACAAGGTGCTCCAGGATTGGCCAGCCCAGTCACCAGACATGAACATTATTGACCATGACTGGTGTAAGATGGAGGAGGCATTGAAGATGAATCCAAAGAATCTTGAACTCTGGAAGTCCTGCAAGAATGCTTTCTTTGCCATTCCAAATGACTTTATTAATAAGTTATTTGAGTCATTGCAGAGATGTATGGATGCAGTCTTCCAAGCTCATGGGAGTCATACACAATATTAATTGTTTTTCCACCGCTCCATGACTTTGTTCTATACTGAACAATTATTTTTGTTAAGTGACAAGGCTTTTGTCTAAGCAAAGTCAGACCTTACTGTCCTAATTGAATATTTAAAAATCAAGGCATGATCATATTTTATTTTGGTAAAATAAGCGTAATCTAGAGGCCTTTGCCTTTTATACAGTATAAGCCACTTCTGATACCAAATGATCAACTAGAAATTAATTAATTTAATTTATTATTTATTGTTCCTAAAACTCGGATAGGCGGCAACTTTTGTCAGGTAGTGTATAGAAATAAATCATCAGGGAGAAATGAAACATTCACATTTAAATGTGATTTTTTTTTATGTGAATGTTAAATCTTTTATAGTATTTATATAGAAAATTATATTTTAATTAAATAAATGTAGTCTTGGTGAGCAGAAAATACTACTTTAATATATTTGACTGAGTAGTACGGTACAGTACAAGTCCTTTTTGAAAATAAATCAATATTTAGACATTTCCTTCGACACAATTTCACCAATCTGAAATGCCAATCATGCATAATGGAATACATTTATTTTAGAAATCAAAGTTGGCCAAAAATGTATAAATAAAATCAGAATAGGAAATGCTGAGTGCCGACAAGTCGTTAAGCGTTTCCAATTCCACCTCATTATTTTACTAATTCAATTGGATGGAGAGGCAGTGGCAGGAAAAAAAAAAAGATAATTGCTATGACTTTGGCCATGCTTGAAACCCCCGTATGCACTCGGGTATTAAATAGGATTTGTTCAGGCGTGTGTTATTCAGAAAACCTTCGCTCAACACCTTCAATAGTTCAAATATGTTGCTCTCGTTAAAAAAAAAGAGAGACACAGAAAATGAAAGGATTAGAAATTATATCTGTTGCATTTAAGTATTTTTTTTATTATAGCAATGTGTCACACAGAAATGTTTTATTAATGCAGTGTATGTTTTTGTGTGATAAAGTCGGAGTGTTGTGGATTTTTTGTGATGCCCTCAAACGGTGACTTAGACTGCTCAGCAGGCCCAAATAGAGGGCTTAAGATATAAAAACGAAGATTCAGGGCCCTTTTACAGCAAAGCCAATTTGTAGCGTGTTTCCTACAGTACATACCTGGTTGGCTTCAATCAGCCCACACAAAAGATGTGAGTCAGCAGCCCTCTATGGAGCCTTTGTGAGGGAAGCGCCTCATACTGAGCTAACACTGAGAGGCTGGAGCTTCACAGGGTGAGGGGAATTAAAGCAACAGTTCACATAAACATTGTCATTTCTTACCTACTCCAAAACCTGAATGCGTTTCTAGCTTTGTTTCTGTTGAGCGTTTGAAAAAACAAAACAAAAACAAAAAAAACTGTTACTGGGGTCAGATTGTGGAGCCATACACACAGATGTTCCCCTTTGTGATGTTTAAAAGGTTTAGAATTTTGTTTTAGAGGTCGTTTTGAAATAGTTTATATGAATTCATAAAAAAAAAACACACACACATTGAACTTGACACATATTTAAGAGCCACATCTTTTCTTACAGCAGGGGTGTCAAACTCAATTCCAAACTCAGCCCTGCAGAGTTTAGTTCCAGCCCTGCTTCAACACACCTACTGTATCTGTAGGTATCAAACAAGCCTAAAGCACTCAATTAGTTTGGTGTGTTTAATCAAAGTTGGAACTGTAATTTCAACTGTAATTCCAGCTGTGGCCCTCTAGGAACGGAGTTTGACACCTGTGTTTTAGTGTCTGAAAGAGTTAGTTTAAAGATCGGGTCGCTCTAAGCGCCTCCTTTCTAAGAGTCTGCTCGATTTGTGATTGGTTTGATGGTCCGGTCTATTCAGAACACCAAATTTCTGCTCCAGAAGCTTCTTCAGCACTTTTAAACACAGATTCGAGCAGTAACTGATTTGAGTGTGATTCATTTATACTGTAGTTGATTTGCTTTTGCAGCACAGAAACAGCAATATTTTGACAACACAAACCAAAGTTATCCAGGCCTCTGCTACAGTGTTTATTGGTAAAAGTAGACAATGTTCACAAGCAGCCATTGTTTGAAATTATGGAAATTTCTTACCAACATGCAAAGGTTTATTTGTTGGAAATAAACCTTGAATTATTTTAGGTAGACACCCTTTTACGTCCATTGCCAGAATTATCTTGTTCTGTTTTAGGTTTTCTTTACTTTTTAGAAAAAGAAGTAGTAATATCTAAATCCATGGTAGAGTTTTTAAAAGCCTAATACTGTTTATATTTTGTTTTTGAAATTGCCATGAAACCCAACCAGCTAAAGATATTTTAATAATGTTGTTGACCATATAGTAAAGTGTATTGGGGTCCAAAGGTTGAATCATATATGAATGCATATGAAAATCATATGAATCACAATATTTGAGAAAATGCAAAATAATAATAATTATAATAATATAATAATAATAATAATAATAATAATAATAATAATAATAATAATAATAATAATAATTATTATTATTATTATTATTATTATTATTATTATTATACAACAAAAACAATGAACAATAAAAACAACAACAACAAAATTGTGTTATTACTCATTCCTCACTAGTTTATTATTATTATTTTTATTGTTGTTGTTATTATTAGTATTATTGTTATTATTATTAATACTACTACTACTACTACTAATAATAATAACAACAACAACAATAAAATAAAAAAATAAACCAGTGAGGAATATGTAATAACACAATTTTGTTGTTGTTGTTGTTGTTTTTTAATTGTTCTTATATAGTTTTGAATTTGCCAAGAAAACCAACCAATTGTCTATAAATATTTTAATTATGTTGATGATATAGTGAAATGCATTGGTGTCAAAGGTTCCGTAATGTAATCTTTGATCATATATGAATGCAAATCATATGAATCACGATAATTAGTAAAATGAAAATTACAAAAAAAAATAATAAATAAATAATAGTAATAATAATAATAATAAAACTGGTGAGGAATGAGTAATAACACAATTACTTTTTGTTGTTTTTGTTTTTTGTGAGCCTTTAAGAGGTTTTTAAAAGATCATGCTGGTGTGTGATTTATTCTTTTGTGAGTTCTGTTCCAGGAAGCTCATTAAATGCACCGGAACATACTAATGCTTTATACGAATGCCTTTTCATTTCCTTGTGTGACTTTTTGTTGTTTGTAGCAGGTGTGAAATGATTGACCATCCTGTTTTTCTCAACAACTAAAAAAAAAAGCTTGATATTTCTCAGCAACACAGTGGGAAATGTTCTGAGGAAGTGCTCGAGCCCACTTCAACACTGAAATTGTTTTCTGTGAAAAACATTCACTCTGCAATGAAGTAATGGCAAGAATATTTTTCACTCCCCCGAACCCTTATGCCTTTTTTCATGTTGTTTTTCACAGAACACATTAAATTAAGTTTGGAAAAATGTTCACACTGCTCCAAAAATGTACAATTGGTTATTTTAAAACTGCTGTGCTCTGGTTTCCATAAAGCAATGTGTATTGAGTATTTGTGCGTCGAATAATGAATCCAATTTCTCAAACAAATTAATAACAAGTCTTATTAACCACTCATAGACATTTCAGCTCACGCTTTATGCTCGGAAAGAGATGCTCAGGGAGTGGATGAAAGGACAGGATAAGCTGTGTGAAAGACTGACATGAAGGAAATGAGGTCTGAAAGAGATTGGGAGCATGAAACGATGAGCGCGATAGAGGGAAAGAGGCGACAGATTGAGTCAGGGAAAAAAAACATGAGGTTATTTTATCTTAATAGGCTCCCGTCGATCTCCCCACAGCAGTCAAGGCTAATATTTTTAACAACAGACAGTGTATCGCAATCTCTGGTCCCCTGAAGCCTTGTGTACAAACAACTGGACAGGTCTGGGCTGTTAAGAAGCATTTGGCTACAACCCGTTGTGTGCTTCATTTGTTTACTGTCTACAGTGTTTGTGCAATGACGATATGCAAAATATATTTTTATCATCAGCTTTCAGCTAATAAGAATAGGTTAGGATTTAATTAGGCAAGATGAGATAAAACTTTGCTATTATCCAGCTATAAAAAAAAAGATAGCAGTAGATAATGTCAGTGTTTTAACAGTTCGCAAGCACTGTTGAAATACAGCACTTATGTAATTATATTTAAATAGTGTATCTGACAGATCACATTAAAATGTTATGGCCAACATCATAAATGCTTATTTTATTTTATTTATTTATTTATTTTTTATTTTATGTCATATTTTATTTTGTCATATTTTTTATTTATATTTATATATATTTTTATATTGTCATATGTTATTTTATTTTATTATAATTTTTTATATGAATCGTTTTATTTGTTGTTTTTTATGTTATTTTATTTAATTTATTTATTTTATTTTATATTTCATGTCATTTTATTTTACTATAATTTGATTTTTTTGTTATTTTTTATATTTTATTTTATTTTAATATAATTATTTTTCATTTGATATATTTTTATTTTATTTTATTTTTATTTTGTATTTATTCTAATTTATATTTTGTCATATTTTATTTTATTGTAATTTATTATAATTTTATTTATTTATTTTTTATTTTATTGTATTTTATATTTTGTCATATTTCATATTATTTTTTTTATAATTTATTTGTTATTTTATTTTGTTATATGTTTTTTTTTTTTTTTTTTTTGCTATTCTCTTGCTCATTTTCATTGCAACCATGCTTTGTTTTGTAGTCTATTGTACTCTGTTGTAACCATGTAGTCTATTGTGTGAAAAACAGTAATGATTAGTAATGATTAGTTGACACTAGCACTTTAGCAAATAACTAGGCCCTACATGGAGGTGTTGGAATGGCATGAGGGATGGCAAAGCACACAGTTTGCTATAGAGGCAGATTAAAGGTCAGTGCACTCGGCTGTGATATTAATCGGAGAGACTCATTGATAATTTAGCTTCATGTGCAGCTCTTGGGTCACGGACATCATCAGATTCTGTAGAGTCCAGTCACGCACTCTTTCTCCCAAACCGACACACACACACGCTTTCTCTACTTGTGCTTTTCATTCTCTCACTTTTTCCTTTTCAAACACACACACTCACATTCTCCTTACAATAAACCTGTGGCTTGTAATGCAGCACTGCACCAGAATAGAGAAACTGGAGACAGGACATTAATCTAGAGTCACATTCTCCCATCCTTACACTTCCTGTTTCGAAAAAGCCCAACACAGAAACAAGCCTATTTTAAGAATTCATTGCTTACCTGAGGCCTAAACCTTTTACATTAGATTCCATCTGTGCCCAAGGCTGCTACTTCTCTTCCCATATTACATGAGTCATTCGAGAGCATAGCTGCAGGCTCATTGACATACAGGCCTTTCAGAGCTCTTAACATGTGCTCGGTACTGAATTTACAGCACATATACCTGGTTTTAGAGGGTGCAATTGATTCAGCCTTTTCTGTATTTGGGCCTCTTCAGAGATAGACATTACCTCTAGGCTGCAAGTATATAATCTTTTTTTTCCCCCTTAGTCCATTGTCAAAATGGATTTCTCTTACATTTATATTCCCTTTAAATCTGTCTTATTTGCCCATGAAATATTCAGAATATCCATTTAATACCATGCGATGCATATGCGTACAGCATTTAAATTGTTTGCTTCATTTATTAAGCTAAAAAAGCAACCATTTATTAACCATAATGCTAAATTATAATTTGACTTATTGGTATTGCTGCAATTTTTTATTGGTCCATCTTATAATCTAAGCACTTGTCTTGTGCATTTTACATTTGCATTTTGAGTTATTTAGCAGGTGCTTTTGTCCAAAACGTTGAATAAATGAAGATAATACAGTAAATACACTTCAGGTTAAAAAAGAGCAGACATATATAAATGACATGAAAAGTCTAAGTTGGTTCAGATTATTTTTTAAACAAGACAAACATGAAAAAAAATGTACAGGTATAAATAGTAAGAGCTGATGTTAGTCAAAACAGATGTGTCTTCAAACACTTATTATACCCCTTTTTTACATGATCTAAAATAAGTCTCTGTTGTTCCTAGAGTGTTTATCTGAAGTTTCAGCTCAAAATACCTCACAAATAATGTTTTATAACTCTTTGAAACTGCCCCTTACATGCTTTAGTCCTAATTGTGCGTTTTTGGAACAGTCTCTTTAAGTTCAAATGAGTTTGTGCTCCCAGCCCTCTTTTCAAAAGAAGACAGAGCTACAAATGCCTGTGTGTCAACATTAGGCATGGGACGATAACCGTTATTAAGGTATACCGCGGTTTGGAAAAGTCACGGTTTTTATACCGCCAAAATTTTCTGCTATACTGTTCCTAAGGTATGCGTATGACTTTTTTAAAACTTTGTTTTGTTTGTTTGTTTGTTGGTTTTTAGGTGTAAATTGTAAAGACATCTGTGTTTTTGACAGCAGAAGACAGCAGAGGTCAATGATTCACTTGAATTATTTAGCCTGACATGTTTACTACCCCAAAATACTTTAAATGTTTCTCGAAATAAAATACATTGTGTTCAAATGGAAAAAAGGTTTTGTTTTTTAGCCAGAATATATATATAAAAGAATATATTTTACAGCAGTAAAATCACAAAACCGTCATACCGTGAAACAGTGATATTTTTATCCAAGGTTATCATACCGTCAGAATCTTCTACCGGCCCATGCCTAGTCAACATAGTGGCAGATTTAAAAACAAGACTAACGTCCAATGTTAATGAAGTAGAGATCGTTACTAATGGGCGGGGCTTTCCCCCTCTGATGACATGTACAAAGGGAGAATGTCAATCAAAGTGTTACAGCAGACTGTATTATCAAGTGTGATTTATAAAAACTCTAATTCATATTTTTTTACCATTAGAAGCTGGTTATATTCACAGACTGTTGCCACACAACTGTTTAAACCCTTTATACAGGTGATTTTTGCATAATAGGTCCCCTTTAAAGATGACAAGAGGCTTATATAATGTATGTTTCTCATAATAGCTTTGGAAACATTGGGTTAAATCCAGTACAGTATACAGTATACTGCAAGACAGTAAACCTGCAATGGAGGCAGTTTATATAACAATTCATGAACAATTAAACCTGACAGTGTAAGTTTCAGAGCTCTCACCTCTAGTTTATAGGCCTACAGATGATTGCTTGGTTGCATCATACAGATTCTGACTGAATAAATGGAGAAAAGATGATCCGTTCCACCACATTTCTGTGGAAAACTGTATTTAAAATAATGTCAGTTTTCAGCTGCGCTTGGTGAGAATGCATTACATATATCTGATTCAGAGCAAAACTTTGACCCCAGCAAAGGAGAATAGTCTGAAACACGCTACAGTCTGGTATATTTGGATGGTTTATCTAGTCATCTGATTGGCCCGTTTTTTTCTTCTCCCGATTCAGTGAAACATCAGGTCATCATTCTCCAGCCTTGGACTTTCACTGATAACCTCATGCTAGCTGGCTGGAGATATGAGCGAACCATAAACTCAGCTGAGGGAAAGATGAATGTTTTTCATTAAAAACCATTAAAGATTTTCTCATTTTTGTGTCATTTGATTTAATCTGACATTCCCCCTTCTACATGCTCCACCTCGGTTGCTTCTCCATTTTTTTTTTCTGGTGTCATGCAAGAGTAATTCCTGATCAGATGTTAAATAAATAGGCCTGACATAAATACAGGGCAGTAGGAGGGATTACATGAACATTTTAGATTAAGCCTGAATGTACATGGTGGCGCAGTGGGTAGCACGATCGCCACACAGCAAGAAGGTTGCTGGTTCGAGCCTCAGCTGAGTCAGTTGGCATTTCTGTGTGGAGTTTGCATCTTCTCCCTGTGTTTGTGTGGGTTTCCTCAGGGTGCTCTGGTTTTCCAATAGGTGAATTGAATAAGCTAAATTGTCTGTAGTGTATGTGTGTAAATGAGTGTGTATGGATGTTTCCCAGTGATGGGTTGCAGCTGGAAGGGCATCCGCTGTGTAAAACGCATGCTGAATAAGTTGGCAGTTCATTCCGCTGTGGCGACCCCTGATTAAAAAAGGGACTAAACCGAAAAGAAAATGAATGAATGAATGAATTAATTAATGTACTCTATAAAGGGAAAAATGTCAGTTTTTCATTCCCGTTTTTTAATGTTCATAATCACTTGCTCGTTTTGTTTTAATAGTCCTGTGGAGTGACAAATGGGGTTTTTAAAGAATTTGTACTTTAGTCTCTTGATGAATGTGATGTCTTAAAAGCCAAATTCATGAAGATTAAATAAAGATTTGGAAAAATGTTGTTTCTCAGAAAGAAAAGAAAAACAATACATGCATTAAAATATGGATATTAACAAATATTCAGTGCTATAAAAATATACTAAAACATTAAACCTTTTGACTGTTAAACAAACTGTTTAATATGATATTGTGAAGCAAATTTTTGTATTATGAATATATTTATTTAGGCAAATTGTTTGCTATTCTTGCAGGGAATTATTTAAAGTTTAGCTTAGAAGCTTTATCATTTTCTCTTCCAAAGATAGTGTGTATTACCTTTTGTTAGTTAGTGATTTCTGATGTGTCATTTAAACATAAAACTGTTGTATATTTTCATTACGAACACAGTGCAAGAATTCAGTAATACTGGGAGATTGAATCCAGCTTGACTATGCCTGCCTTCCGTTCTTCTGTCTTTCTCCTTAACGTTCCTTGATATTTTTATCACGTCTCTGCCACCGCTGCTCTCGCCGTTCTCGTTTTTCACCAGGGCTGGTGTGGAGCTGTCAAAGAACAACCCGTCACTAGCTCCTCAAAAACGCTCTTCACCTCCAGCCATTTTCACTGCGCAAGAACATCAAGACCCGCTCGCCTTCTAAGACTCCTTCCTCCTCGTCTTCAATCGTTTTTAGTCAGTTTTTGGCAGTCTTTAAACTCCTACTCTGGGCTCTGTTCAATCATGGCCTCCATGCTTTAGATTGTTCTGATGGTTCTCACTTCTATGAGCTGTTGTAATTATTGCTTTTTTCTTTTGCACTTGCAACTATCCATCCATCCACTCACCTATTCCTGCCATCCCATTGATATTGAAATTAGGGATGCACTCCTTATACTTATATACTCCTTATATTTAGTGGCTGATAATAAAATATTCAATTTATATAGTGAAATATTCGATCAATATGTTGCAAAAAAAAACAAAAAACATGTAGACAACTGATTTTAATTGAAATCCTTAACAAGGAAAATACATGGAAACCTCTTCGATTTGCAAATGCAATTCATTTATGAATTCTCATGTCCTTTTTTCTTCCTTCGGGACATTTGATGCGTCTGAAGCTAATATTACATGCATCAAGCTGAAAACAATAGCGTTAAGCATTTATCAACAATACCAATATGGCCTCAGAATCTACATGTATTGTGCATCCCTAACCAAAACTAAATCAAAATAGCATCACAAACTTGTGAATTATTCGAATTAGGATTCCCACTGGATAAAGCCGCAGGTCCTAAAGTGCTGGCTTGTTTAGCTTCTGGTCATTTCATTGAGAACTGCGGTGCTTCTCTGTAGCAGTTGTTTTCTGTCTCTCTCCCTCAATCCCTCTCTCTATCCCTTACTATTTGCACGGTAAACAACTCTTCTCCTCTATTATCTCTGTCTCCACAGCTCTTGGTAGCAGCAGGCCCACGTCTGTAATTATGCTAGGTTGTACACAGACACAAGGACGTGAGGGCAGCTATTGATAAGAGCCCCGAGTCATTGTCACAGCTGCCCTTTAACTGCCTGTCGGAGACCATTACGGGGTCTGTCCGCTGTGAGGAAACAGAACAAAAAAGTTTCAGGTTGCTGCCACCCCCTCAGGCGCTGGGGAGAATACTTGCCTCTCTAAACAACAGAGGCCGTTAAGTGGGCTTGCAGCATCTCTGTGTGCGGCAGAAGAGGTATAAGGACCCTCCACTTGCCGCAGGTTAGGCTGCTGAAAAGACACTTACGCACACGCTTCTGTAAACACGTGGACGCAGCTTGATCCAACTCACTGACGTTTTTGTGTTTGCTTGTTTTTGTGAGAGAGAGTTTCATTGGTGTTGCAGGCTGTGACTTTGAGAAAAATAAACCCTTGACTTTGCTTGTAAGAGGGTAATAAGTAAACGTAGGTGCGCGTGGGCTTTTAGCTTGGCCTTCAAACCACAACTGCTGTTGATTTCAAGTGTGCTTGGATGCATTTAGACTGTATCCACATTGGATGCTTGCATGTGGATGACTGATTATAATAACGGCTTTAACCAATCTTTTTTTTTTCACCATTTACCAAAATCTATTCATAATTTGTAACGGTGACAGACCTGGAATGTGTTTTATATACTCGTTGCTTCGCTAAAACAGTATATGAATTAATATTATGGAAATATAATATTTTATTTTGGAATTATGAACTAGCAAGTCGCAAATCTCTCCCAAAAGTAAAGTAATTCATTCCATATTTTTTCATTCAAACCATGCTCATTCATCAATAGTACTGACAGTCATGATGTGATGCAGATGAAGTAACAAGCTCAGTTATTAAACCGGCTTGAGATCAAATTAAAGACTGATTATTGTAAATAAACATAGCATCTGAGGGCTGCTTTGCTCATTTGTTCTCTATTGACTTGTTTTGGGGGGGTTGTTATTTTTGTGGCCGTTTGAACAGAAGATTGATCAGCATTCACATGCCCTGTTTCGAACATTAACTTATGTCAATGGTTTTTGTGACGCATCTGTTTTGCTGCTCTCACGATATAGTGATTTTAAAGATTAGCATATTGCCCTTTGTGCAGTTGCCAGTCGTGAAATGTTAATGAGAATTCTGCCTTCTCAGCCGCTAAGTCTGTCACAACAATGCGAGCTATTTTCATCATGCCATGTGATTTTTGTGAGTGTATGCTTGCGAAGTTTAGAAGACAGCTGTCCTTTTTTTACCGTGTAATTTACTAGGCTGCTAATAGACGAGTCGTGGGTTTTTAACAAGGGCCCAGAAAAGACAGGGTGAGAAGAGGTAAAAAGAAGTGCAAGATTAGTTTCCCAAGAATCTTTGATCATATTCCTGTGAGTTTGAGCAGTAATAATAGTGTTGCTTGCATTGGCATGATTGGGGTAAAACTTTAAACAGGTTTGAGACTAAAACTAGTCACGCATATACAATTACTAAACATAAAACCATTCTTTTGTGGCCGTTTTACCACTTCTGTTGTACGGTATACCCAATGCAAATGCTAGTGTCTTAGCTCACTAATTAGAACTGCAGTTAGCACCTGATCTGTAGCATAGTTGCGCTCCAGAACCAAATTAAATGACTTGCTCTTCTTAATGCATTTATCATGTCAGTTAACATGTCAACAGACTCTCGAAAGCCTCCCAGCTCTGTGCTCTCAACAGGTTGTGTAAATATAGATCCTGCAAAGAGCCAAGTGCTAATCTTGTTAACTAACACTCGAGCCCTTATTTTCAGGGGATAATGATAAAGTGTTTCGCACCAGGTGTTGCTCATCTTTCATGTTTTCTTTTGTGTTCCCGCATATCGCATGTCTTTGGTGACCACCATTCCCCCTTTCTGTCGCTTCCTGTCTTGTTCTCCCAGCGGGTGTTTGATAGCGGGGTTGCCATGTTTGTCACATCTGCTCAATCTTTGAGTGTGCTTTAGATTACAGGCTCTGGAAACCCGTAGGAAGCCCTGATGAGTTGGTGGCATGATAATGTTAGACCCTCAGCCAGATCCATGGCCTCCGGCGTCAGCTGGAATTGTGGACTTTGCTCCATTTGTCTTTGGAAGTGCCAAACTGCAATACTTGCTACTTAAAAGACCCTAGATGTATCGTGTCTTGTTTACAGAGGGTTTGCCCTGGCCCAAATGTGTAGAGAACATGTTTGTAATGGTGGTCTGCTTTCTGTTGACACAGGGCTCAAATATGCTGTAAATGCTTGCATTTTAGTGAACAGTAGCGCAATGGGAAGTTCACATGAGGCCAGGGTGGTATTAGCTCACATAAATGTGACACTATAGACCATTTAATGTGGTGATGTTATTGGCCCATGAACATTTCCTGTTTGTTGTCAAACTATGTCATAACTTTAACAAGAAGCAATTCACTTCATAATATTATCTATCAATATATGGATCTCGTTAGATTCTCTAAAACTTTGGAAATTAAAAATGTAAAACATGAAATACCATTGTTATTGTTTACATTCCTCAAAATGGTCTATACACTCCAAGAAATGATTACTGCTGGTTATTCAAACTACCCGTTTAAAATTAGCTGAAACTACACAATTCTTGTAATTTCTTTGGCTAATTTATTTGTTTTATGTTTAGTCCACTTAAACTTGTAAACCATTGCATTAACTTAAGTGTTTTGTGTTGTAACAACATGACGTAATTGTGTTGCTCCAACTACCTGGTTAAAGGATTTGTAGTACCCAGCATGCTTTCTGTGGGATTAAATTAAGATAATTAAATTATTGACAATAAAAGTAATCTTAGGTGTTTAAAGTTATTAGAAAGACGTTTTATAGTTCTTCACTTTAGTTTGAAGATTTAGAAGATTTTCATATAATGTTTTGAGATTACCACCTTGCAGAAGCATTCATGCTTTGGGTATAGGCATTAGCAACAATGCTCATTGTTGCTTTGCTCAGTGAGCAATAACTGTCCTAAAATGAGTTCTGAGATCAGTGTCAATCAACTGCAGATGTAACTTATGCTTTCAAATGGCTCTTTTGATAACTTCAATTAAAACTAAGAGACTTCGAAGTGTACGACACATAATAGACATACATGATATTGTCAGACCTTTGAGTTTAAGTTGCAATACAAACGTATTTAAACTTTTATTTGATAAAATCATGTTGGACCAACTCAATTGCATTTAATTGATTAAATATATATACATTTTTAGTTGGTGCTAAACAAATTTATTGGATGGAAATCCTGCCCTCAATTAAATTGAGTTCATCCAATCAGTTATTTGTTTGAGTGTATACGTTAGGGGGAAAAATATAGTAAACTGAAAACAATTCCTGGTCTTTACTAATCAGCCCTAACCGCAATGCCCATACATTAGACATGCTTTTGTACGTTTACTACTGTATGAATATAGGAATCCCTGGCTATATATATTTCAGCCTTTTTCACCAAGGTCCACTTGAACATTTCTGTCCTTGCCACTGCAGTTGAGATATTTGGAGGTTATTGCACCAACTGCAAAGTTATTAAGCTCAGATGCTATCTGCTGGCCTGGGTTTAATTGCATTTCTTTGTATCAAGTTTGCTTATCAGAATTAGACTGCTAATTCAATTGCATTTTCGAGGGAGTGACCGTATTTTATTTTTTATTATTCTCTAATTGTATAGGACACATACCGGTGCTGTGTCAGTGAGAATTCTAAACTGGTACCTTTAAAGGAAAAAGGTTGCGCTTTGTCTCTAGAGCCATACTGACCTGACTCCAAAACAGAAACATGCATCTAACGCTGTCTCTGGCATGCTGTGTGGTCCCTCCTGACCCAGGATTTACACCTTTGACCTATACAGCAACTGTCTGCATGCAGGTCAAAGTCTTGTTTTAGCACAACCTTAAATTCTACATGACACAATGTGATGACTTTTTCAGCTTTTTAATGCTTGCTAAATCATGCTTTGAGCTAGATATGATATAGTTGTGAAATTTTCCAGAACTGCATATAGGTGTGTGACCACTATGGAATGCAGTTACCTAGGTTTCATAGTTATGCACGTTGTGATTGCGCTTGATGGCTAATTTGATGCAATGCTTTGTGATATTTTCCACATACTGTATTTTTAAAATTATTTTTATATTTAGATTAGATTAGATTCAACTTTATTGTCATTACACATGTACAAGTACAAGGCAACGAATGCAGTTTAGGTCTAACCAGAAGTGCAATAGCAGCAAGTGCAGAATACAGGTATAAATTATAAAGTGCAGTTATAGAAAAACTATGGTGATATTTACATATGGATGTACTATGAACATTATAAACAGATTGCATTAGTTATGAGCAGAGATTTACAATAAATGATTATACGTACAGGATAGTATTTTGATAGTATATCAAGATGTCTAAATCTTAACCTTAAATGCTTTATAATTCTTATATTTGGACCTGCATGGTATGACTCGTGTTTCAATTTGAGTGGTTCAGTGTTACATTTTGAAAGAAAACTGAAAAGAATTTGTGCCGAAATCATGCGTACTCTGAGATCATTCAGTGGTCATTTATTATGGAAGAGGTTGCCACTGGGAATAGAGAGACCCCACCGGTCCTTTGATGTTGGCCTTGATTCCACTGAGAAGAGCAGGAGATGTTCCATTCCCGGCATGCATTTCACCTTTCCCAGCATTTGTGCTAAATTTACATATAAAAAGCCTCAAGCGTATCTGTGGATTCTATACAAATGCAGGCTGGATGCATACAGGCATTTATATGCAGCAATCCAACTAAAAACGTTAAATTTAAGTCTAATTCTATAGCTTAAAAAATAGCATCCTAAAGTACTCCATTTTAGTTGGTTTTTGATTTGCTTTTGTGTTTGTAAACTTAAAGTGGGCTTGTGGTTGAATAACAATAAGAATGAACTGTTGTACTGTATATTAACACTTCACCTTTTGGGCTTTCTCAATCTGGTAATCTAATTGATTGGCTGATTTTATGAAGCCTCTAAGACAGGGATCGCCAATCTCAATCCTGGAGGTCCAGTGCCCCTACAAGGTTTAGCTCCAACTTGTCTCAAAACACCTGCCAGTATGTTTCAAGTATACCTAGTGAGAGCTTGATTAGCTCTTTTAGGTGTGTTTGATTAGGGTTGGAGCTAAAATCTGCAGGACACTAGACCTCCAGGAACAAGGTGATCCCTGCTCTAAGATTTTTTGGTTCTCTTTAAATAGTCACAAAGATTCAGAGTTAATAGAGTAATTGCTTTGGAGGATTATATAATTGAAGCATTACTAAATAAATCTCTAATGTGGGTCAAATGTTTGTAGCATCAAATAATTTAGAAGATTAAGTTTTATTTCAGGCTGACATAAAACATATTTTCTGCATAGCATATTGCATGTTTCATTAATAGTAAGGTTATGTCCTTGATTTCATAAGACTAATTTCATTTCACCACACATTCTGGTCACGTTGATCAGTGATTGGCTGCATTGCATGCCAGTCAGACGGTTCCTTCCTATCAAAATGGGTAATTCTCTAGCAGAATAAGCCTTCACACCTCACTAACTAAAAAGTTAAGCACATTTCATTCACAGTGCGAGATCCCCCATTGTTCCAAATCAGCATATGGCCTACAATATTTGCACTAGGACGTGTCTCGAGTTCAATCATGCATTTCCTCTGAAACTGGCTGTCGAAGCTGTAATATAGATGCACATGATTGCAGTCGTGGCTCCCGTGGCTCAAGTGCAAGCAGAGGATCAGATTTAATTAACGTCTAGCCCCCCGGCATCTCTCCCGAGGACGGTCTCGTTCAATAGCAACCCGGCTAGCACGTTTGCGTTCCCTCTCCTCCTCACTGTGGTCTGGTGAACATGCTAGAAGGAGAACTGGAGAGCTTTTCTCTCTGCTCTTCATTGAGATGCGAGACCACGTCGCAAAGCCAGGGGGCTCGTCTGCTTTCCCTACATCCCTCCCTCTTACACACACTCACACACACAAGTGCAATCTAACGTGTCTTAGTCGTTTGTAGATTTGTATTACTGTTGTCACTCCTTTTACATCCTTCTTCTTAGGTTCTTAGCCGTATTAATAGGTACACCTTGCTAGTACTGCATTGGATTTCTCTTTACCTTCAGTTTTTTTTTTTTTTTTGATGGCATAGACACAGCTTGAAACATTCCTCAGATTTTCTGGACCATATTGAAATGATAGCATCTCACAATTGGTGCAAATTTATACGGTGCACATCCATAATGCAAATCTCTCATTCTATCTCAACCCAAAAGTGCTCTTGAGATCTTGTGGCTGCTGAGGCTAATTGAGCATAATGAACTACAGACCAGTTTGAGAGGATTTGAGGATCTGTGTTATCCTGCTGGAATTAGCCGTCACAATATTGAGTATACTGTGGTCAAAAAGGGATGAATACTATATTATCAGCAACAATACTCAGGTAGGCTGGGCTTTTTGGCAAGTAGTGGCAAGATAATATCTCGACGTCTTCAAACACTTACTGAACTATTGAGAAAAGATGAATCTAGTCATGTTATTCATTCATTCCACCCATTATATAATGCCAGTTTGATTATAAAATAGTATGCTAATGCACGTACAAACGTTCCAAGAACACAGAACATTTTATTCTTAAGAATATATAATCTAATTATAGAATTCTTAACAACTCATTAATTGGGCATTGAATGGAATGTAAAAACATAGCCTAAACATATACATAATAATGATGGTTAACAACATAAATGAACATGTTTAACATCATTTTAGTTTTTTAAAGTGTCACACAGAGGTAAAAATGCCTCAACAGGCCATATCAGCAACCAGATCTATTCGCAATTGTTAGGACACCCACATACTATAGTAATTTATAGTAGTGTTTTAAACACCATACACCACAGTAAAATAAGTAGTGTCAATTTAACACTTAAAGTATTGATTTTTACACTAGTGAAGGTCATATATGTCATAATCTATAAAGTGTTAAACGTACACCGTGTGTGGTGTTAAAATTGCAGTGTAATATTGGCACTCAAATGTGCTGAATAATTACACTGACAGTGTAGAATGTTACACTTACTATAGTTATCAAAGTTTTACACTTAGGGCCATTTAACACCCACTAGTGTTGCTATTACTCTACAAGTGTCATCAAGAAAGTACTCCTATCAGTGTAACATTCATTTTTACACTGTTCTGGGGTGTATGTCTGACATATCGCAATCTTTTGCACCTGGAGTGTTAAAGGAAAATCACATCATATTGCACTTTGAAACCACACTGTCAGTGTGACGCTGTTAACACTGTATTTTGTTAATTCAGCATTTTTGGAGTTATTGACATGTAGCACTGCATTTTTACTCTGTTGATTTTACTGTGTATAGTAAAATGTATTATAATGTATATGCAGTAGTCAACATTTGAAGTGGTTCAGAACATTTCATCTAATTTGTCTTAAAAGAAACTGAACAACACCCAATCTTGTCTTACGACCATCTTAAAAAATATTTGTGATTGATTTTCTACTGTATTGTTGAGTTTACTACACTTAGTTATTGAATGCTCCAACATACTTTTGTTTTAACTATAGATTTAACATTGTCTATTCGTGTCATATTCTGACGCTACCATCCGAAAGTTGCAGCGGAAATCAAGACTCTGAGTGGACAACCATTTTCCAATCTTCTGTTGTCCAATTGTGGTGAGCCAGTGTGAATTGTATACCCTCTGTTTATTGTTCTTTGCTGACAGGAGTGTCATTGGTGTGCTTTTCTGCTGCCACTGAAGCTCATATGCTTCAAGGTTGGGCATGTTGTGTATTAAAGATGCTCTTCTGCAGACCTCAGTTGTTATTTGAGTGTTAGCTCTCTATCAGCTCAAACCAGTCTGGTCATTCACCGCTGACCTCTGGCATCAGCAAGGCATTTTCACCCGCAGAACTGCCACTCACTAGATATTCTCTTTTTGTTTTTGAGCCACACACTGTTAAACCTGGAGATGGTTGGAAATCCAAGTGGATCAACAGTTTCTGAAATAATCAGCATCAACAACATATGTTTACCGTCAATGAAATCGCTGTTTTAAAAATTGGTTTGAACTTCAGATCTTTGTTTTTATAAGAAATCCATTATTGTTTTGACCATTTTATAATAAAATACAGTTTAGTCTTGTTGGTTTTGCATCTTTGAACCCCATTGTATGTTAAGTATAGTTATTGTAGAATTATTGTTGTTGTTGCATAATAAAACCCAATAGGCTTATTGGCAGTCTGACGCAAAAATAACTGTCCTGGATGTACTTGGATGCACTATAATAAAAATTAGACACAAAACATTGTTCTGAGCCATAATATTTAACTAATTCTGTAATCAAATGCAAAGCTGACAGAAAAGAAAACAGCTGATGGAGTATTCAGTCACTAGATGGCGCCAAACAGTCAAAATTACAAAGCTGACAGAAACAAACTGGCTAAATCAAGCATAGATTGACCTCGTATTCATTCTAACAAGCACTGACAAGTGACTGACAAGCAGAGACATATACATGTAGATGTAACTATATGAATTTGAAAGTATTAACTGACGGTCAAGTTCCTAGATAAACCTGTGTTATTTAGCAGATGTTATCATGGGAGAACCTTGTAATGTCACGACTGACCAATCAGGATCAAGTATTCCAGACTGCAGCGTAATAAATATAAATAACGCCCAGCACCCATGTAACTGACCTGTCACCCAATAAAGTTGGACAAATGATGCCTTTTGGCAACAGTAACTTTTGATTTCCCCGGACAGTGGAAGATACCCGTGTTGGATTAATCGCTCGGACTGGAGAGAAGGCCAGTGTTTACTGAAGGGGAAAATTAATTCAGTCCTCCATGTCTAAAGCACAAAGACTTGGTGCTATCTCTACTGGCAGAACAATCCCCCTCTGTGATAAACAAGCATCAGTGTGACAACTCCGGATGAGATGCCTAAAACTAAACATTGTCGCTAAGTAAAACAGTTCAGCCCAGCATGCTTTCAAGCACCGTGTTTACCCTCGCCTAACTTTCCAACTCGAAAGAAATCGAGGGCCTGTTGGTTTTCATTTAAGAGAGCTGGATTTACTGGCCGCCCACTATCCTACATTACATCCTTGGCCTCATTGCACTTTACCAAACAGCAGAGACTCTGAAGGTCTGCAGAAATCCATGAAATCGGAAGGGTTTTTAGTAGTTTTGTTCCCCCTCACTCTGTCTGAATGACACTGCCTGCTGTGATTACTTTTAATGCTTTGCCTTTTACAGACAATTAGCTTGTGTTCTCGGCACTTTGTAGAGTTTGAGATGTAATAATATACATTAATTAAATGCTATGTGACTGATCTTACAATAAGCAATCAATTTTCTACTCATCTTGAACGTAATTTAACAGTTAAGCAATTTAATTTCTATATATATATATATATATATTCTGTTGAACAGTTACAATAAAAATTGATCTACCTCTAAATCATTCTTTCTTTGTTGACACAGGACGTCAACATGACATCAGATTGTACCGCAATGTCATGGGACATTGCATTTTGTTTAGGAATGAAAATCGGGTGGATGTCAGAACCCAGCGTCACATCGACATCAATGTCCGAATGCAGACAGACGTTGCATTTTGGTTACTTTCCAATCCAACCTAAAACAACAAAATATCAACATCTAATGATGTTTCAGCTAGACATTGTGTAGACGTTACCAACAAATTAGATTTTGGTTGCCATATCTATCATATTAATGTCAGTATTTGACGTCAACATGATGATGGTTTAAGATTTTGGTCACTTTCTAACACAACCTAAAATCAACCAAATATCAACGTCATTTCATGTAGTTATTAGACATCGAAATAACATTATTCTTAGATGCTGGTGACCTAAATCTAACCTAATATTAACATCTTATGAAATTGTGTGTCTGCTGGGTCAAGACCGCTTAATTATCCAAATAAATTCTAATGGATAAAATTGGTGACCATTTTTATTATGATTTTACATTTTTCTTTTATTTTATTATATTTTCTTGAACTATCACAGTGCAACTGGTCTAACAATGCAAATTTAATTCACTTTAAGGTCAAATTAAAGGTTCTACTCATCTTTGTAATAATGAATTTAAAATATACCTTTGTCTACTTTTAAAATAATCTCTCCATCTATCTGTAGTCAACACCTCTTTAATAGTCCAATGGTTTGTTTAAAATTTTATTTTATTTTATTTTATTTTATTTTATTTTATTTTATTTTATTTCATTTCATTTCATTTCATTTCATTTCATTTTAATGCAAAACCACATTTGAACCATGGGGACTTTGCATGACTGACATGTGATTACAATATGACAGCGTCCAACTGATTGCAATATGGAGTTTGAGGACTAGCTGTCATGCCATGTAAATAAGGTTGCTCTGCTATTAAAGGGCATTTTATCCTCCGTTAGTTTGAAGCATTAGCATCATTCTCGCCAGCATGAGTGTGAGATGACATCAGCTGTCATGTGCTGGAAATTGAGTCATTCGCTGTTCCATCTTTAGCCGAGACTCTCTTACCTCTTCAGAGTAAACAAGCTAAAGCTGCAGTTTTCATTCACATTAGGCCACGATTAAGCTGTTGATCTGTTTTTTATGAGTTATGCAGTCATTAAAATGGGCCGCATTATGGGCGGCTCAAGAAGTGCTTCCCTACTGACCCAGAGCTAATTTTCTTCTCCGCGTGCATGCTGGATTTGATTTGTTGGTGCTTGTGGATGCAGATTGGAAAGATGCAAATTTGATTGTCAAATCATGTGCCATTTTCTTCTTTCTTGCCTTTAGCCTTTTCAGCCGTTGGCACTGAAGTCGTTGGGGTAGAAAAACATTTTGAAAGATGTAAATTGTCTTTTTTTTTCTCCCATTGGGTGGGTGAGAGATGGTGGCTAGGGTGTCCTGTGCATCCAGTTGGAAAACTATTAGACGTCAGAGTCATTCCAGCAGAAAGTTCCCCATTATTTGAGGTGGAATGATAATATGAAGGCACATCGGAGGTCACACATACATTCTAAATAGACAGATCTAAAGCTTGCAGTGCAGTGTTTCTTTAAATATATTGGGTGCTATTTTGTTTTGTTTTGTTTTGTTTTGTTTTGTTTTGTTTTGTTTTGTTTTGATTTGTTTTGTTTTGTTTTGTTTTGTTTTGTTTTGTTTTGTTTTGTTTTGTTTTGTTTTGTTTTGTTTTGTTTTGTTTTGTTTTGATTGATTGATTGATTGATTGATTTTATTTTATTTTATTTTATTTTATTTTATTTTATTTTATTATTTTTTAGTTTATATGTTTGTTTGTTTGTTTATTTTATTTTATTTTATTTTATTTTATTTTATTTTATTTTACCAGATACAATTCATCAGCACACAGTTCTCTATTAAATTCTCTATTAAAGAGTAAAATCTCCATAAAAGAGTGGATTTTATCAAGTCCTGTCTAGTTCTAAAGATTCCTCTGAACCTTTCAAACCAAAGCCTGAATT
>CAIGQQ010002477.1:2449674-2463667 GCA_903798035.1 Danio albolineatus
CTCACAGCAAGAAGGTCGCTGGTTCGATCCCCGGTTGGGGCAGGTCCTGGTTGGGCCAGTTGGCATTTCTGTGTGGAGTTTGCATGTTCTCCCCGTGGTTGCGTGGGTTTCCTCCGGGTGCTCCGGTTTCCCCCACAGTCCAAAGACATGCGGTACAGGTGAATTATGTAAGCTAAATTGTCCATAGTGTATGTGTGCGAATGAGAATGTATGGATGTGTTTCCCAGAGATGGGTTGTGGCTGGAAGGGCATCCGCTGCGTAAAACAAATGCCGGATAAGTTGGCGGTTCATTCCGCTGTGGCGACCCCGGATTAATAAAGGGACTAAGCCGAAAAGAAAATGAATGAATGATGATTCTTCATTAAGGATTTCTTAAAAATAGTGTAAAAATCTCGTCTCGTTCTTGTGAACCCAATTTTGTGTATCGTCTCGTCTTGTGGAGTAAGCGTCTCGTCACACTTACCCCTAATATATAAGTATATATAAAGAGATTATGAGTGAAGTTTATTTATAAACTATTTTTGAGAGAAGCATGTGCTTATGATTGCTCACAGCTGGTACCGCATCAGCTCATGATTGATTCACCAAATTAGATGATTCCAAACTTACCATAAATAACCAGAGTTTTCTTATCTCAGTACCTTCGTCTTGAAGAAATCCCCCACCCACCCCTACTCCCCCTCTTTTCCAGATAGGTGACACGGTGGCCCAGTGATTAGCACTGTTGCCTCACAGCAAGAATGTCTCTGGTTAAAGTCCCTACTAACCCAGTAGACATTTCTGTGTGGGGTTTGCTTGTTCTCCCTGTGCTTGCATGGGTTTTCCTCCAGTTCTCCGGTTTCCTCCCATAGCCAAAAACATGCAACCTAAGTAAATTGAACATACCAAATCAATACCATAGCTCAGCTCTTAGCAGTGTACATCTCTTCTATTAGCCAGAAATAAGTCGGTGGAGTTCATCAAGATCTACCTGAGCTCAAACTCCCCTCTCGCTCTGCAAACGGGAGGGAGCCCCTGGCTCGAGGATCTCATAAGCTCAGGGCTCTCTCCCGGGACGTCATGCCAAACAAGCTTTAGTATCAATCATCAGCTAAGTGTGAACTCTTGAAAGTGTTCTTATTTTATATTTAGGAGTATTTCGTACATCTATCTGCTATAAACAAGCTCATCATTTCAGTCTAGCTTTAAATGTGACCTATATTAATTCCTTTAACTTTAACGCCTTTTTTATTTTGATATTTATTCCAAAATCAAATTGCTTATTTTTAATCCATATTGACAAAAGACGTCTGAATCTGTAAAATGCCTTCTGGAGCGTCTTTCGGGAGGCTCTGTGAAGTCTGAAACGGTTGGATGTGGAGCTGGCAGGGTCTTAATAAGATCTGGGGGTTGGGAAAGGAGAGGCGTGTAGAGCTGCCCTGAAAATACCCCACTTCCCCCTCACACAGGAAGTGCTTATCTGCATATCCCAGGGGGTGGCAAGGCTGCATAATGCCAGTCTTACTCTCTGCTTGGCTTCCCTTGTCAATTCACGATGGCTTTAGGGGGAAAAAAACAGCAAAAAATGGATGCCGACTGCACCCGTAATGCACCATTTGCAATTATTGTGTTTCTGGTGCTTAGACAGCTGCTGTACTGTAAAGAAGGTCGTCCAGCTCTTTTAGATTCATGTCAGTGGAATGAGGCAAACCAATGGAGATGTGTTTTACTTTACTGTTGCTGGAGGCCAGATAGCAATTACCTGCAGCCCAGAGGCTATGAAAGTCGTCTGACCAAAGGACATATACTGTGGCATTTTGGGTGTTCAATTTTTTAAAGTGGTTCAAATTCCTTTAAAGAAATGCAGTCAAGTGCAATGGTGACACATTTCAGGGATGTTTTTTTTTGTGTGTTGTTGTTGTTGTTGCTTGCGGTTTGCTGTTGAACTGCAGTTTAAGTGGTCAAGCCACTGGAATATGGCGTTTGCAGCCATGTAGTGTGTTGTTTTGCAGAGCGAATTGAGATTTGGTGTGGAAAGCATGTGGAGTCGCGTTTGATTTTATCCATGGGGAATTGATTGGATCAGCTGCTGATTGCGGTGGCTTTCTCTCCTGTATCTGGAGTTTTGAGGAGACATTTTGACCTTTGCAATCATGGCAGATGAAGGTCAAGTTCATCTCAAGAGTATCTCCATAAACGTATTCTGACGTTTTTTGTTTCTTCCAAACATACTCTTATTGACCACCGTTGGAAATCTAATTCTTTTTATAAAAGGCCAATATGTCCACTGTGCATTTATCCCCCCTTTAACCGCACAGCCAGAATAATTAATCGAACGGCCAAGAATAAAACATTGGCCTATCAAATAAAATATGAACCAGACCAAAAAATGAAATATAACCCTGGTTAATTTTTGATGAACAGTTCAAGATTAGATTTGTAATAGGAGTTTAGAAATAGTGTATAACTTCTATAATTTATGTTTTATATTTTATATTCATTCCTTTTTAAATGACAATGGAAGATTTTAAATTCTAGGAGCTGATGTGATTGAGAAACCATCTTAACACAGTTGAGCATTTGAGTTTAAAGATCTTAAAGGTTGATGTAAATTCATTAATTCGGCTTAGGCTTTTATTAATCAGGGGTCTCCACAGAAGAATGAACCACCAACTATTTCAGCATATGTTTTTTTTACGCAGTGGATGCCCTTCCAGTCACAACCCAGTACTGGGAATACACTCTGTTACACACATACAGTACACTACACCGAGTTTAGTTTATTCAGCTCACTGCATGCGTTTGGACTGTATACAGGGGAAGCCGCTGCACCTGAAGGAAACCCATGTGAACACGAGGAAAACATGCAAACTGCACACAGAAATGCCACCTGACCCAGCCAGAACTCCGACCAGCGTTTTTCACTCAGCCACCATGCCACCTTGATGTGAACTACATTTTAGAAATATACTCTGGTGCTGGGTCAAGGAGAGCATTGAAGGCATTTAAAAACACTCTATGCTGGATACTGTATCCAATCTTTAACCAGTGTCAATACAGCCAATACAGGAGTAAAATGCTCTTATTTTTTGGTCTCAGTTCTAATCCTGCTGTAGCAGCTGAGCTGTGGAGCAGGTGCAGGAGTGAAAGGCAGAAAGTGAATAGTTTGACTTTAACATCAGTCAAGTGCATCATGAAACTCTCTGCTCGGACCAGTGAACAGTGTCAGAAGGCCATTTGTAAATGCTCTTGCTTTGCTTAAAGGGGTCTGAGAAATGACCCCAGAAGCTGGAGAGCAGGTGTGTGCAGGATAAAACAGCAGTACCGCATTGGCTGATGTGCAGCAGTCCAATGTTGTCAGGATCGTGATCGGCATAGATGTTTAAGACTACAGTACGTCAATCTATTGAACTATACCAGCCTCCACAAACACACACTTACACAGAAACATCCTTGTGCCCTCTGGCTGGCCTTGATCCTGATTAAATGCAGATATGCTGATAGCCGAGCAGAGTGTTCTGTAATAACATTGACGAAGATTGATGACTCTTGTCTGTCATTCCTTTATTATGGCCGTGCTGGTCTGTGATACCAGCAGTGCTTTCACTGCAAGCCCACTTTGGCTGGGTGATATTTAATATTCACAATCTCATGCTTGGTTTAATTTAAACGCAGTAAAGTTAGCTGTTATATTAAAATAAGCTATATATTTTTACATATTTTTCAAAAGACCAATGTACGTATGTTCTGAAATAAAAGTAACAGCAGCAGAAGCAGTAGTAGTAGTAGTAGTAGTAATTTTATATTTTATTATAGACATTATATTTTATTGTATGCTAATTTAAGTTATATTGTTTTTGTTGAATATTTGTTTTGTTCACATTTTGTTTATTCATACTATAGCAAATAAATTATTTAAAATATCAATACATATTATTTCATTATATCCCCTAATCATTCAGTTTTTATACATTTGTTTTCTGAGATTTAACAAACACATCTTTTATCAGTGATTTTTTTTTAAATTCAGATTTCCCTTAATAATATTAAAAACTATTACAAAATATTGTCAATAGTAATACATTTATTATACATAAATAGTTTTAAATATGTTATTTAATTGTTTGTAAAATTGTTGCATTAATTATATTATAAATCAGAGTGAAAAATCATGTTCTCTTAAGATATTTTTATAATGTCATTTCTTACTGCGATGTCAACCTCTGTGTGTATTTAATAGAAATAAATGTAGTTATCTTTTTATCAGTTTATTAGAAATGGATATTCACAAGCATATACGGTGTGTATATACATTTTTTTCCTGTATATGTAAAATTTACATTTTATATATATAATTTTTCATGCTGTACTACCTTGTATAATATTAGTATTTTTGTGGCGATTTGTTTCGTAACTATTTTAAAAATATTTTATACATAGGTTAAGTCATTTGAGAGTTTCTTACAATTATTATTTACCCGTAAAAGCAAAGCTTGTAAAATGCCTCCCTCTGCTGGTCATCATCAGCTCTACATCAATCTCATCTGATGATTTACGGACCTCCTCCTCCTCTATTAAAATGTCAGCAGCACATCCATTTACTGCAGTGAACTTCACATCATTAAGAGCTTGATTGATCAAAGTCAACACTGGCCTGTTTAATTGTGCCTGACCCTGATGTTGACTCCGCCTCTCTCTCTCTCTTTTTATCTCATCATCTCTCTCATTCTGTGTCTGTGTTGCTGCATTGGTTCATTGTGTTCTGCTCTTATATACAGGAATCATTCTGGGTCAACTGACCTAAGTGTTTAGATTAGCAGCGGTCAACTGTGACGTGGGAAAGGGGTCAATGCACTACCTAGTGCATTAACAGTGCTGTGTGTGTGTGTGTGTGTGTGTGTGTGTGTGTGTGTGTGTGTGTGTTTGCTGAGTCAGAGCAAGTCATTATACTGTGTGCTCATCCTCCATCAAAATCCATATGGTACTACTGACATATTAAGAAACCCTATGGAGAAATCATTCATATTCATAATATTCATGAGCTACTCTGCATATTATTTCCCTGTGCACTTGTTCAAAATGCATCCATATTACTCAGCTCAACACACACGCACACAAACACGTGAACCTGGTCTTTTGTAGCATCTGTTTTATTTTAGCAATATAGTCAAAAATACATTGCATGGGACAGAATTATCGATTTTTATTTGATGCCCAAAATAATTATAATATAAGGTAACGATCATGTTTCATGAAGACATTTTGTAAATCTCCTATATCAAAACAAAATTTTTAATGAGTAAATAACTAATGTGTTCAACATTAAAGTCATTTTTTGAACCCCCAGATTCCAGATTTTCTAAAAGTTGCAAGTAATATTGCACAATTTTAACAATCATTTGAATTAAGAGCAAGAAAATGGCTTTCAGATTATGTATACATTTCAATTTCAAAAAAATCGAGACTTATTTGTGGTCCAGGGTCACAAAAATACACACACTAAAACAATCCCTTTTCTGATTTTTAACCAAAGAAAATATTTCTGTTGTTTTCATTGACAAACTGAAATATATTAAATAAATATAAACTAATTTTAAATTTGATGGCTCTAACACAGTCCAAATCAGTTAGTAAAGGCAAAATAATACTGAAAAGGTATTTTTTTATTTTACTTTATATTTTATTTACTTTATTTCATTTTAAAAAGAATGAGAACACTAAACAAAAACAACATTCATTCATTCATTCATTTTATTTTTTCGGCATTAATCTGGGGTAGCCACAGCGGAATGAACCGCCAACTCATGCAGCATATGTTTTACGCAGCGGATGCCCTTCCAGCTGCAACCCATCTCTGGGAAACATCTCTACACACTTATACACTACGGACAATTTAGCCTACCCAATTCACTTAAACCACATGTCTTTGGACTTGTGGGGGAAACCGGAGCATCCGGAGAATACCCACACAACCACAGGGAGAACATGCAAACTCCACACAGAAATGCCAACTGACCAGCCGAGGCTCGAACCAGCAACCTTCTTGCTGTGAGGCGAACATGCTACCCACTGCGCCACCGTGCCACCCTAAAACAACATAGGATAAATAAAACACATGAAAAGCATAGAAAAACATATTTTATGATAAGTATTCATTTATTTTTTTAAACTCCATAATAAGCGGATCAACTTTCTCCTACATTATTTAGTATTTTTTTTTTTATTTGTTGCATGTTTAAAATCGTCACAACTTGTGCATCTTTATAAATATATCAACTTCCTGGTGACATTTTTCAGATGAGCTCTTTTTGACACCTACTGCACTATTTTCCTGTCAATCCACCTTCATATGCTCACGTTTGCAAGCTCTGATCATCTCCAGCTACATGTTCTGTGCACTTTTTTGCCCTCTTGTGGAGAAAAGCGATGTTTGATAGTGTACATAATGGCTTTTGGTCAATTAGTCGTTGTTTTAGGACAGGAGAAGTTCGATTAGAGAGGCGCAGAGGTTGTGGGACTGTTGTCCTGGGTCAGAAACAGAAGCGCTGGCAGAATGCGACGGCTGCTGCATGGCTGGGCCGGGGGCCCGCACGCATGGAGACCCTGTTACACCGATAAGACTCCAGATGAGGAGGAGAAAGCAGATGCAGGACAGGAAATGATCAGCCAAGGTGAGAACAGGAGCTGGAGGAAAAATGGCATACCTGTTATTTGGTGTTATACTGTAGTTATGTTGGGGCATTTCTGGAAGACTGACAAGACTGGCAAGCAGAAATGGGCAAAGATGTGATGATGATGTGGTTATTTTATGTAGAATTATTATTGTTTGACTGCACATTCACACAAGGTGGTGTGTACTGTATGTGTGTAGGGCTGTTTATCCTCAGATTAAATTAATGTAATTATTGTCTCTATGTGCTACGCTTTTGTTTGTTCATTCATTTATCATTCATTCATTCATTCATTCTGCATGTAGGATTCAGATGTGAGCATATAAATTATTGTCCTGTGATGATTAATTATTATTTACTTGTATACTTCATTAGATGAATTTGATAGGAATAAAATACTATCTTTAAATGAATTTTTAGTCTTTATTTGATTTATTTCATTTTTATTTTTTACATTTAACTTCACATTAATAATAATTGAAATTATTCAACTATTTTCTTTCAGCAGTTTTGACGTGTTAAATTGATTTAGTAATTTTAGACAGTGATCATATTTGCATTAGCAAATAAAAAGATAGCAGTCATTATTAATACTGTTCTTATCAGTTTTGAGTGACTTGAAGAATAGCTAGTTCACTATTAACTAGTTGCTTATTAGCATACAAATTACAAACAAATTACCTGTACTTATAAAGCACATATTACTGACTTATTCTGCATGACCATAATTTAGATCAGGGGTTCCCAAACTTTTCAACCCATGACCCCCAAAAAAACAATACCAGTGACTCACAATCCCTAATATCCTCTGAGGTGCTTATAAATATATAAACATTGCACACAACAGCCCATACATATCAATAGGCCCAAGTCTGTTCATCATTTAATTTTGAAGAGCACCACTTGCAGACCATCCTCCATGTTCAGTTGTGGCCTGCATTTATTTCTGATGTACTTGAGTGGCGTAAAGGTATCAGAAAGTTTAATCTGGTGCCATAAAATCAATGTGCTGTGTTTTTAATATAATATCTGAGTGGTCGCAAAAAAATGTAAAGGCTGATGGCTTTTTATTTGCATGTTGTTATTTGCAACTACTCTTTTTTTCTTCTTCTGTAGGTTATGGTTAAATATGGTAAATGTAATAGTTTAATAAAATAAATTTGGTTTTTGGAAATCACCAAGCGACCCTTGTCTTGCAACCCCCACTTTGGGAACCACTGATCTAGATCTCTTAACCCTAAATCATACCTAAACATAGATACTACATTAATTTTTTTATTTTCAATACATTTATTCAATGAGATCAATTCATCTTTATTTCTGTAGCGCTTTTACAATGTAGATTGAGCCAAAGCAGCTTGACATACAGTAGAAGTTCTAGTAAATTGAAACTGAACTTCAACTTCAACTCTAAAAACTGGACTGACACAGAATTCAGTCATATCATGTACTTTCAGTCATGGTACGCATGTATCATGCTTTTATGATAGTCATAATGTAAATTTGGTTATAACCAGGTTAAACCTACCCTTCAATCTAATCTTAACCCATGCAGTTAACTTGCGTAACCCAGTACTTTAAGTATTTTATTAGGTAAAATAAAATGCAATCAAATATGTTCTCTCATCTAAAGTGTGAATTTTCAAGTAAATAATCGCAATACTAACCAAGATATATTTTCTAAAAGCATTTTTCAAAAACGTAATGATCATGGAACTTTTCAAAGTTGCTTTCAAAATGCGCTGGGATGAAAGATCTGGCCTGCTCCTTCTGCAAGTGTCTGTGGGTGTTTTTTTCCAGAGCGAGGGAGAGTCTGCTCCAGCAAACAGCATGTGTTTGATGTGGCCTTCAAAGAGAGAGAGAGAGAGAGAGATGCTGGAAGATCCTTTGTTAACTCTTTCTCTGAGCTTCCTGGCCGGAAACTGATTCGCGTTTGTTTGAGAGATCACCGTCATCAGTGTTTCATCAGGCTTGATGCTCAATCTCCCAGAAACAATGAAACTGATTGCGTGTGACTGGATTGAAGGTTTCATTTGGCTCTCTGGTGTAGCGACACTCAACGCTCTTGTGTTTTAAATCCCCATCAGTCTGTGTTTCCCCACCGCTCTTTCATCTGGAAAAAGGCACTTTAATCTTGTTTGATGGCAATGCTTGGATAGACCTATTAATCGCTTGAGTTGCACCTTGGCTGGAAGACGAGCCCGTCTGACAGGGACATCTGTGAGATTTTGGGTCTTTCAAAATAATATTTCCAGCCCACTTATGCTGTAAACCGTATCTACGCTGAACCGTCCATCTGATGTGAGACTGTTTGTTTTTTTCTTGGCACCTGTCCTGAGTTGCAAATGGTCCTGATGGAAGATTTCCGCTCAAGGCCAAATGCTTTTCTCTTCGGGATATGAGGTGAGGTTGGCATCACACTCCATAAAAGTGTCCAATCATGTCCTTCTGGAGATGCCAGTGCTTTTTTTATTTCTTCTTCTTCTGCCAGTCTTTCAGTAATGGTATGCCTTTTTTAAGAGGCGTTTGGGGAAGCCTGATAACTGCTGAGCTGATTAGCCAATGTCACGCTGGTGTTTGTGAAACTTCCCAAGCTCCTCCATCTGCTGGAAATGATAGAAATGAAATGTTATGAGAGGATATTATGGGAGTCTTGCCATGTTGTATAATTTTAAGTGCCCCGGTTCATGGTGATGCTGTATGTTTATTGGTAAGACGTGATGTTTTTTTTTTTCATCTTTCTTTGCCTGTGCTGTTTTATAAGCTAAAAGCAGGCCGGTGATCATCATCTCTTCTGTTGGTTAGTTCATAAATTGCACAGCACTATCAGTTAAACCAAGTAAACACTTTTTTTCTGCAATATCCATTGGGTTGCAAAGATAATTGCGGTCATCATATTGGTTTGTTTTTTCTTGTGTTTGTGTTTGTGTACGTGTGTGTTTGTAATGCAGTTGCTTTTCACTTTTGAAGTTATAGTTAACCCCCCAAAAATCATGTCATTATTTACTCACCCTTGTTCTGTTGAACACAAAATAAGATCATTTGAAGAATGTTGGAAGCCTGTAACCATTGACTTCCATAGCATTTGTTTGTTTATCTTACCATGGATGCCAATGGTTACAGGTTTCCAACATTCTTCAAAATAGCCTTTGTGTTCAATGGTGGAATAAGAAAAAGGGTCATAGTGGTTTGGAACAAGTCAAGGGTGAGAAAATGGACAGAATTTTTATTTTAGGGTGAGCTATCCTTAAACTTCACAGTATATTGTGATGATTACAAGGACAATCTATGACTATATCTTTAGTGCAAATAGGTATTTGTAAGCAGCGAACCAGCAACCTTCTTGCTGTGAGGTGATTGTGCTACCCATGGCGCCCCAAATATGGAATTTTTTTTTAATAATAACAATAATAATAATAATAATAATAATAATAATAATAATAATACATTTTATTTATATTCTGCTTTTATCAAACTCAAAGCGCCAACAAGAGCATCAGAACACAGTGGAACATGAAATACACAAAAAATAAATTAAAAAATAATAATAAAAAATACAGATTAAAAGAAGGCCTCATAAGTTATAATCAATAATAAAAAGATGAGTTTTAAGAAGTTTCCTGATGTATGTGGGAAGAGCATTCCACAATTTAGGTGCACGATAGGAGAATGCCCTACCTCCCATGGTGCTAAGTTTACAACGAGACTGAAACAATGACACTTTAAATGACACTTTTTAACCCAACAGATGGGTTTATATATATTTAGGGTGTAATAAAATAATAATAATCAGGATTATTGTTGTTATTACAATTAATATGTTTAAAAATGTATGAAGACAAATGTAATTATTAATTTAATATGTTCTTCAATTAATTATTATCGTTGTTGCTGTTGTTGTTAACAGCCATAGCTACAATAATAAGAAGAAATATATATATTATTATTATTTGGTGGCGTGCTGGTGGCACAGTGGGTTGCGCTATCGCCTCACAGCACGAAGGTTGCTAGTTTGAGCCTTGGTTTGGTTAGTTGGCATTTCTTTGTGGAGTTTGAATGTTCTCCCGGTGTTGGTGTGGGTTTCCTCCGGGTGCTCCCGTTTCCCCCACAAGTCCAAAGACATGCGCTATAGGTGTATTGAGTAAGCTAAATTAGCTGTAGTGTATGTGTGTGAATGAATGTGTACGGGTGTTTCCCAGTGATGGGTTGCAGCTGGTAGGGCATCAGCTGAGTAAAACATATGCTGCATGAGTTGGCGGTTCATTCTGCTGTGGTGACCCCTGATTAATAAAGGGACTAAGCCGAAAAGAAAATTAATTAATGATTTAATATTATTCAATTTATGATAAAATATTATGATTTAGTATTCTTATGTTAGAATAGATCTTAGTATTTGTTCATTTGCTAAATATGTTACTGAGGTGGCTACTGAGAAAAGTGCCTCATCTTCATCGCACTATATGACGCAAAACCAGCACATATCGGCCAGACCTTTAATTTGCTTCCATTAGACTAAATCAATATAGAGCTTTCTCTAAACCTACGAGAGAGAAAGAAAGAGAGAGAGAGAGAGAGATGGCCATGTCTGAGTTTTAATTTCCCCATCTCTTAATATGCTGATTAACCAAACATTAAAATACTAAACACTGCATTTAAAAAAAATAGTAAGATTACATTCCAATAATATTACAATTGCTGCCAACTAAAGTGGCAGTCAGTTTTATTTCAGAGTTTTAAAGCATAGAGGAACCAAAATAGTTTTATGAATTGTAGATGACCTTAATCAAAGTTAGTTTAATAAATTAGAAGCGTTCAGTGCAATAATATTTAACTTTAAACATTTCAGGAAATTACTTTTTAATCTGCACTTCAGTGCCATGCTTTTGAACTGTAAGTGGGTGGACATACGATACAATATTCTCTAATTAAGCTGACAGAAAGACCAACGTTTCAGTACTTAAATATTAAATCAAGCACAATTACGCTTTAATTGACTACAATTGAAAGAAGGCGATGCTGGATACAGTTCATGTGAAGATTGATCGCAAAAAAGCTGTAATATCGGAGACTAGACCAATATTAACAGCTCTAATCAATCTCAATTTTCATTATCTTCTTTTGCGAACCTAACTATTTCTTTTGGCAGCTTTTGCAGTAAACGCTGTATGAATCATCACGTATGACTGTTTGTTTATTTTTTCAATAGTTCACATCATTTCAAATGAATGGTGATGTTTGTTTACACCAAAAGCCTCAGATTTCCGTCCAGTCGTGAGGGAAGATGTGCAAACTGTTTATGTGGGCTGAAAAAAATGATAGTTATATATTTGATTTATTGAGGCTGCGTTATATAAGGACTCAGTTGTGACGCATTTAAAGGGACAGTTCAGTTTTTATTTGCTCATCCTCTACTAACCTTGTTTAAGTTTCTATATTCAGTCGAACACAAGAAGATATGGAGTAAAAATATTGGAAACCAGTAGCCATCAACTTCCATTGTATATTGTTTTAACTACTATGAATCCCAATGGCAATTCTTCAAACTATCTCATTTAACAGTGAAATAAACTCAAAGGTTTGGTGTAAATGGTTAATACTTTTTTTCTTTGTTTGGGTGAATTTTCCCTTTAATGTGTCACAACTGAAATCTTAAAGGGATAGTTCACCCAAAACATGATTTACACACAGAGTTAATTTGAAAAATGTTGGAAACCTGTAACCATTGACTGTACTGTTTTCCCTACTATGGAAGTCAATGGCTACAGGATTCAGCTTTCTTCAAGATACTGTATTGTTTTTATTGTTCACAAAAGAAAGCAAAAGAAAGAAACTTTGGAACGCATGAGGGTGGGTAAATAGTGAGTACATTTTAATTTTTTTTTCATCTCTATCAATAAATCCAGATTCCCCACTCCTTTAAAACATGCATTTCAGTATGTCAGAGTGGAATAAATAATTACCATAAACACTCCTTGTTTGTTTTATAGTGCAATGCCGTATTCTCACCGCTAGAGGCTGCTAATGTTCCACATAACAGAAAAGCGCTTTCCTCGCCATTTCAGCACCAGTACTGCTGGACAGCTCCCGCCATTGTCCCGCTGCTCTTTATAGACTGAAGGCTTTTTGCTGCTCGTGTATAATCTTCAGTGCTTTGTTCTTTGTGTACTACATGTTCCTCTTCCGACATGTTCTATTCTAATACACGGCGCTTCAATTTGACATAGTCTCTTTAATCCCGACCACAAGATATACAGCCTTCTCGATAATGACAGTAAATTGTCGACTGGCGTTTCATTCCTTATAATAGTTGTTCAGATTCCCTCGAATAATTGTTGCTTTTCACCAGAAGAGAGCCATTAGGAGATTCCTGCTCCTCCAAGATGTACATTCAGTATGTCAGAAGTGGAAAAATAATCAAGTCTTTGATGAGGTGAGCAGTCGGAGGGATGTTTTGAACTGTATTTTCCATCTGTCCAACATAAACGCTCTCAGCATCTAATGGTGGATTTTGCCAGGACTCCCTGCCAGGCGTCAGGGTTTGGTCTAATAACAGACCCCTGCACCGACGTGTCATGTTTATGTTCATCCTTTCACATCGGCTCACACCAATTACTTGCGTTCATGGCCATGCAAATGTTAACGCGAAGACGAAGCCCTTATGGAGCCGTTTGCGCTTCGTGTCATGCAGCTGTCACCTTCAGAGCTGTTATGAGAAAGCAGAGAGTGTCCTGCTGCTTTGATTGCCATTCCTACCACGCTCTTCCCTGGGAAAATTGATTGCGCCTTCCCGGGAGACGAACAAGAGACTTGATTCCTGTTATTTAGGGATGTTTCGCAAACATGTGGTCGCTGTAATTGAGATTGAGGTGGTCATCATTGAGCTTGAGGGTATTCCTGATTTCTCCATGAGCTTAAAGATGGCATGAAATATAAAGTGAATCCAGGCATACTGTATATACATTTTTGTTTGTATAGTATGAAATTTATATATATATTTATGTAGCATATTATGTTTTCATATAGACATTTAAAAATAAATGTTACAAAATGTATTATGTATTTATTTATTATTTATTTATTTAATATTAATTTATTATTATTTATGTATGTATAAAGCTAATTTATACATGTATTAACTTACATTTTTAAAATTTTTAATGTAATAAAATATACTTAATTTTAAATTAATTATTAATAAACATTCTTTATTTATAGTATATAATATTTCATTGAATACAATTAACTGTATATATTTGTATATAATATATTTTAATATATATTGAATACAGTTCATTTATATATATATATATATATATATATATATATATATATATATATATAT
>CAIGQQ010002477.1:2463677-2488582 GCA_903798035.1 Danio albolineatus
TATATATATATATATATATATATATATATATATATATATATATATATTACAATTTTATGCATTTATGTATTTACAATGTTTATATTTTAAATATATGAAACTAAAATTGAGCAGTTTAGTTGTAGACATTTATGTACATTATATTAAAATCTATATATTTTTTATTTATTTTTTAAAAAATACTTTAAAACTCACTTGTCAAGTAATTTCGTGGAGTCTTCAAACGTATTCCTCGTTGATTAAATATTATATGCAAATGCGCATCCCAAGCAGGGAACATTTGTCTTGTGGGTTTCTCACGCGGGATGCATAAATTACAGCTCGCATGCATGGAGTATTTTGGGATAGAGTCGAGCTGGATTTAAAGTTTTATTCATCTCTGAATTTTTAAATTAAAAATTAAATTTTTAATCTTCAGCCACGGCAAAAACGTCAGTGATTTACTCGGTTTGTTTCTCTTTCTGGGCCATATTCTTTAAATATGAGCACATAGAGGCCTCATATATGTGGCACTGGTGGGTCTTAAACAGTGGGAGATTGTTTCAGTTCACTGACATCTCCATAAAATTTGCACAGAGCTGACAACACGCTCTCAGATGCAGCGCGCTTCTTCTGAGCCTTCAAACAGTGAGCTCATCAAATTAACCACATAACAGACAGGCTTTGCCATGCTCTGCCCGTGTACAAAAATATATTTTTGCTGAGCTGAGCTTAAACAACATCATTCTTCACATGTTTGACAGTATATTTATTATGTACAGGTCTTTTACATTCATATAGTTTTAAAATAAAATTATTTGTGCATGTTGGCTATGGCATGGATATTTTTTGGGGTATAACTACAGTAACTGGGTAGTAGGTTTGTATTTAGTGGAAAAAAAATGTTAAAATGTTGCACTGTAAAAACAGTTGACAATCTTCAGGACATTTTTGAGTTAACTCAACTTTCAACTCAATTACTTCACTCGATTTAAGTTGAGTAAACTCAAAAATGTCCTGAAATTTGTTGCATTAAAAAGTTTTTTTTTTTTTTTTTTTTTTGACAGTGTGTATTATTTCCTTTTAAGACAAGCGGAAGACTTGTTTGAGTTTAATCTTGATTTTTTTGGAGATTCAGAAGAGAAAATGTTGATGTTCAGAAGGTTGTTGTTAACCCTTTATCAACTAAAGAACTACTGGTAACTACATCAACATTGTTGACATTGATTACTATAAATATAGCACTATTTTTAAGTCTTGAATGTTCAAATGTCTTATAACACTCTAGGATTCTTTCCGGTGAGTATTTCCATGAGTCCTCTTCAAGGGATTTCAAAACATGCAAATGATATAACCCTGTTTACAGTAATTAACTGTAATCATGCTACCTGCCTTAATTTCAGGATTACATCCTGAATAGAACATTCGTTCATTCATTTTCCTTCCATTTAGTCTCTATTTCAGAGGTCGCCACAGTGGAATGAACTGCCAACTTATCACCATATGTTTTACGCAGCAGATGCCCTTCCAGCTGCAACCCAGTATTGGGAAACACCCATACACTCTCGCATTCATACACACTCATACAATACGTCCAATTTAATTCATTCAATTCACTTATAGAGCATGTCTTTGGACTGTGGGGGAAACCAGAGCACCGGAAACCCACACAAACACGATGAAGAGTACAAACTCCACACAGAAATGCCAACTGACCCAGCCAGGCCTCAAATCAGCAACCTTCTTGCTGTGAGGCGACATTGCCAACCACTGAGCCACCGTGCCGCCCTGAATACTACATATTACTGTGAATTTTTACAGTTCAGTTTACATTTTTAAATCCTGTTGAGTGATACTTTAGAAATTACAGTAACGTTAAATTTTGGGATTTTTTTACACTGCAGAGAAACTAAACTAAATTAATAATAATAAAATAAAAAATTATAATATAAAAATTAAAGCAGTCAACACCCTATTAATGAGGGTTTTATTATCTTGTAATTCCAGTTCTGAGATCAGTCTCTCTTTTTTTTTTATTTGATCAATCCACCGGTTACATAAAAAACAACAAACATTATTAAAGTATTAAGTTTATATATCAAAAGTTAACAGAAGATTATGGTCCTGCCACCTCTTTGTTCAAGTTCAGAAAGAAAATGAAAAGGAAAGTGGTTTTATCTTAAATCAAGATTAAAAAAAGCCTTTAAATTAAGTATAAAAAAATAAACATTCAGTTTTGTGGCGATGTATCATGATTAGCTTGAGCTACACTAATGATTTTTTGGGTTAACCACGTGCATGGCATCCCATAAAGCATCTCTCATCTTTTCATAGTGACAGTCAAAAGCATTATACATCCAAGTGCACAGACAAATCCCTGTATGTGTGTAATCTGATCAGTATGCATAATCCAAGCAGCAAACCTCATCCCTCTCTTCAGGAACATTGATCCTGTCGTCTGGACCGTCAACCTGGACGTTTGACAAAATTAAAATGTAGGGAACAGAAAAATCAAAGGGGGGTTGACGAGAGAGAGATTAGACCCTCTTTGGCTTTTATCGGACTCTTCTTACAAGCATCAGGGGAGGATCGGAATATGGTGCCGATGACCTTAATACTTTCATTCACGCTAAACACACATTCAGGCATTTTCCATACACAGAGTCAGGCCCCTTTAATACCCGGCCTCTTGTTGTCGTCAGGCTTATCGTGCTTCTGAATGTCTGATAATGCCAAGAGATACTGCCATTGACCTAAATGCATGCTATGTGTGGTGAAAAAAGCACTGCTGCCCTGTAAATTACCCCAGTCCACCTTTGATTCCAGTATCACTGGCATTATGCAAATTTAAGGAGTAAATAAACAGAATCCATTGGCTAATTAACAGTTCCGAAATGTGTATTTGAAGGTGCGAGAGAATTTTGTTATTAGATGTGCAGAAATTAGTTCTTGTCTCCGTTTGAAGTGGCAAAAAAATAATGTGATTTGGTATTTTAGTGTCCATAATGATAATTATTCTGCTCTCGACTTTGGGGGAATTGATAGCTCTTAATTGCGCTCTTATGTAAGGTTAACTTTGATTTTTTTATTTTTCTGCTCAAATAAGCATCTGCATAAAAAGAGAAAAGCAGATGAAAACATCCCTCTATCCCAAATGGTTATATAACTAGTCTATGAATATTATATATGGTGTTATATATAATATAATATAATATAATATAATATAATATAATATAATATAATATCAGTTTTATTGTTTGTTTTTGACCTGAAATGTTATATATTAACCCTTTTGATGCCGCTCTACCAAACAGTTGACCATGTTTTGACTGTTTTAAATAATGACTGCTTAAGTCATTTAAAGAATGACTGTTTTAAATTATGGTTCACACACACAACATTGTTAGTTTTCAAAGAAAATCAACCAAACATGATCCTGTTCCACTACTACACTTGATTATTGTAAAAAAATAGATGAGAATTATAAATAATAATTATAATAAATGAGAATCTGAAATATTTTGTGGCGTACTTCGAAAAATAAAGGGCATTTAATATTCAAAAATGTTTTATTTTTAATATATTTTTAAAAATAAATTGGTCTTACGCTGCATATTTTCAGATTTTTCATCGTATATGTATTAAATCCAGTACTTTTACCATAAACCGACATATCAACCATTTGGTAGAGGCTGATATTTAAAAAAATTGTGTTAACAGAGTGTGTTAACTAGCGACATTAGGAGTTTAGAAATGCAATTCAAACATTTTTTTCTTGGTGGGGTAGTTAAAGGGTTAAAGCAAGCTGTTTTTATTTAAGGATTTTTATTTGATGAAGGTCATAACAACCATCCAGAAACTGTGCTACCACTTGGTGACTACATATATTTAGTTATCAAATGCCTAGCAACACCTTAGCAACCTCCCAGTCCAAGAATTACATTTGCATTCGCATAAATACATCTAGTTGTTGATATAGATGCATTTTTAAGATGATACTTGTTCAAACCTATGATGATGATGATGTCGCCGATTTATAAGATGCGGTGGGTTCGCTCTTGAATGTCCGGTGAATGATTTATTCATTCAATAATAATAATAATAATAATAATAATAATAATAAGAAGAAGAAGAAGAAGAAGAAGAAGAATTTTATCGACGTTTTGTCTAATTCATTGTACTCCCAAACAAAACAGCTATTTTAAAAGAAACCCACCGAAAATGACTGAAAGAGGCCGAGTCTTCAGCCTTGGTAATTCTACATCTAATCTTCAAGCAATTCCACATCTAATTACTCTGATTGCAAATTTATGTTAATGAATCGATTGAATCTAAACTGCGCTCATAAAGGATAATAAGTCCAGCGGCATGTAATACGTCTTAATGGGAAAGTTAATTTCTGACACCTTTTGCAAATAACAGCAATTTTATCGACGGTGGAGTCGCTGGTCTCCTGCTGTGCTCAGGTACAGCAGCTACTCCTGAATACACCAAGCATGCAACTTTAAAAGCCCATTCAGATCAGACCGAGTCTCAGATGAGACGCATCAGCCGCGCTCTGCGTGCTCCTCTGTCGCGCGCGCTTTCCTTGGATTTTATACATGTGGGAAAATATGATTTGCGGTTATAAAGCACGGATTTAAGCGTTGCGGGGACGTAGTGCATGACTCGAGCTCTGCACCGCGTACGGACTCTGCCTTTCTCCGGTGGGACGCGGCGCCTCTGCTTGCTATGTATGTGCGCGGAATTGCTTGCACCGGAGCCCTTGGATGAGCACTTCGGCTGAGCTAGTATGATAGCCGTCTCCTTCAAATGCCGATGCCAGATACTGCGGAGAGTGAACAAAGGTACGGTCTCGGTGGTTTTATCCTTCCCTATGGCTAATGCTGCCCTCCCCGTTATGCGAACGCGTTCTTGAATGATCTACGGACGTTTACGCAGGGCATTTAGACGCAGAGCGGGGTCACCGGACCTGATGGAGCACAACGGATGGTCATCAAACCGCGTGCCTTTGTTTTGAAATGTTCTCACATGAAGCCTGGAGCCAAAAAAGACGCACTGGAGCATCTCTCACCCGCCCCCATTTGATTAATATTTAACAGCGGTGAGCTGTAGTTTGGTGGACTGCTTAGTGCACTTGTAAGGGAACAGAACATGCTGCGTTTTTTAAGAAAAACTAAGAATATGCCTGACAGCTTCTCCCCTGTTAATTATTCACCTGAAGGCACAGTGCTTCGTGCTGGGGTTTGGGATTACGGTTTGTCTGTTGATTGTGGTAAACAGGCTGGATGTCAGTAGGGTTTGTTTTAAGCATCTCTAGAGCAAACTTAACTGAATCATGATGAGTTGCGTGTCATGTTGCATTTTGACTGGTGGGCTTCTTTGTAGGCTGTTCGATGACTATATATAGTGAGAGGACTGCTAGACTGCTGAATTATTTTTGTGCATTTTCCCTTGACTAGTAATGGCTTGTGTGACTTAGCCAACTTGGCAATGCTTGAGAGATGTGAAATGGTGGAGTTGTCATAAATACTGCAAGTTGTCCTCCCTCAAGGGAAAACACTTGACCTCAATAAGATGAGTAAATACCCAGTTGGCTGTGTGTAAAAAAAAAAGAAGCATGTTGGCCAGAATGAAGATCCCTTTCATCCGTGCACAAATCAGTTTTTAACTGGACGGTTGAGGGTTCTGCGTGTGCTTGTTTCTGGGCTTTAAGGTATCTGGTGTAAACTTGGATCTGCAGATGTTCGCATCTGATTTCCCCTGACACGCTCTTGATGCTGTTGTGTCTTTTCTATAGTTTCCCCTATAGATCTTGCCTCCTGGGGTTTGTTAAATCTACAACGTGGTTGAACGTGTCCCAAATTCCACTTTTTTTCTTTCTATGACACAGATCTGGTGGATCATGGCATGAACGTTTACTAATCCCAACAAAACTGCTACGCTCTCATATATAGTGTATGTATATTGTGTGTTGTGCTATTATTATTCTTGACAGCCTGTTCTGGAGTTCAAGTTAGATGAATTCATCCATCTTTGTGGCCAATAGAAGATCAATAAGTGGCAGTGTGTCCTCAAAGTTGAATTTGCAGTCGAGTATATTGCATGTATTTACACCTTAGATTTATTATTTATGTGCTGAATTTATGCTTTTAGAACTGTTGCAGTGTGCAGACAAACTTTGCATGCTCAGAGTCCTGCTTAAACATGGCTTAATATTGTACCATGTTCTATAAAGAGACATACACGAAACCTACACACATCTAGCTAAATGTATTTTAATATACAGTTTTGCACATTCCTTGCATTTGAATTCAATGTGGCTGGAAAAGACTTCACAATATATTAGTTATGATATTAAAACATTTGATATTTTGATGAATTTGCCAGAATATGCTGTTTTATTCAAAAGGTCAGGCTACTTTAGCTTGCAGTGTGAATGTAGCCTTTCATTCGGACTCCCTCTCTCTGTGTGTGCGTGCGTATGTGTGTGTGTGTGTGTGTGTGGATTTAGAACCTTAGGTAGACTCATTTTACTCATGATGAGTCAGCGAGTCGTCACTTATGGATGAAATGAGAGTGTACGAGGAATAATTTATTCAGGCAGGTGATGTAAGCTAATGGACACTGATGTTGGGGTTTGAGTAGGCTGATGGTTGCTGAACACAAAAGGTTTAAGCAATGTGTGATGCTAATTACATCAGAAATGTCCTAATATTTCTTTGTCTAGTGATATCAGTGGATGTTTTGCAACAGTGAGAAGCATTGAAGATGAGCGATAGCAAAAGATAATCACATAAAAGGGTTCATTTGGGCTAATGACTAAACGTATAAATGGACATATTTGAATACCTTGACCAGCTTGGTTCATGTTGTTGAGAAGATGCTGTTTCCACTTTACATGCGCTTCCAAAAGATTAGATTGATACAGTAAGAATTAAGTAATTGTTACTGCCCAGCAAGTATTTTTTGTTTTTAAAAGAGGACTAATAGACGTTTAAACATAGTCGTCTCGGCTAAAACAAGAGTAAATTTGGGCTGTCAGTGAAAATCTAATAACTGTCTAAGAATAGGCCAAAACTAGACTAGTCATCAAATTTCAGAAATTAATGAACACACATATAGGGTCCTTTCACATTTGTGTTTCAGTTTATTTGGTTCGAACTAAGGGCTACGCATGATACATTGTAGCATTTTTCTGCCGTTTTGGGTCCTTTTTGCACCACACCGATTGCTTTGGTCCGAACCAGTTGAAAAGAACCAAAATGCAGTCATGTGACAAAATCCACATCACTCATTGGCCAGATGTTATCGAACGTATTTCCTAAACTGCTTTTCAATTGGTCAGAATTAACGTGGAACTCCCGCAAGTAAACAAACCGATCCAGGCTTCGTTTGGAAAGAGAGTTCTACTTGAAGAGGTGGTCTCAGTATGCTTTTTTGGTCTGCTTTTGGTGCGCACCCCATTCCCACCTGCCCAAACGAACCGCACCAAGAGGCAAAATGAACTCTAGTGCAACTCAACCAAACTAAATAAGGCAGGTTTGAAAGCACCCATAAAGTCTGTCTAATCTATGGCTGTTTCTCAATATGCGTTCTTCAGTGGTCTTGCGTCCTCGTGTTCTCATGTAACGTCATCATCATCCGCCGAAGTTCGGTTCCAATACTCAAGCCTGCAAGAACGGAGGATGCGTGAAAGTTCCCGGATGTGTTCTTGATATCGAGGACGCACCGATGCAGACTTGAGCACCGAACTGGCTCTAGAAGTCCCAGAAGTCATTGCGACTGGAGGTGGGAAGCGCAGCATTTTGTATAGATTTATTATTAAAGTTCAGAGATAACACTTGTTTACCTCAGGAGTTTCCCTAAATGAGACGGTGAAAGTAAACATGATCATAAAAATCTTAATAAAGGCATAAACACATTAAGGGTGTTTATTTGTTGAAATTCGTATTAAAATCTGTTTTATTTGTGATGTGCAGCGTATATTTCTGAAGTCTTTATGCATAAAATATATTGTGAAACGGGGGAAAACAATAAATCGCTGTACAAATGCTGTAATGTTTAAATAATTTTCGGTTAAAGATTCGTGAGGGTCATGTGACCATCAGGAAGAACGCAGCATCTCATTTCTCACAGGACGCGCTCTCTGTCCTCGCGGTCTCCCGAGTTCTTTTTCCCGATGTGACCTGGCAAGACCGCTCTCCACAAGAACACGAGTCCGTACTCTGCGTTCTTGGAATTGAGAAACAGATTATCTATTGGACTACTAGTCTAGTTTAGGGCTACTCTTAGATGTCTATTACATTTTCACTGGCAGCCTGGTTTTAGCCATGCTGTCTATGTTTAGATGTCTGTTAGACATCTATTAAACTATATTAAGCACAAAATTGTTTGCTGGGGGCTTATATCAGTGTGTTTACAGGCTGAGGAAGAGATGAAATTCATATGCGGTAATGATATTTGATTTCCAACATGCACTGTAATTGGTCGACAAATCACAACAGACTGACCAATCAGCAAGTTGTGTCATGTGAAAAATCGAAATATTAAAGCGTTTGTTGACCTTCTTTAGATGTGGAAATTTGGAATTTAAAACCACAAATAAGGGAGTTATTCACTGAAAGTACCCCTTTAGATGATCTCTACCATTCCGAAAAAGCAGCTTCCTTTATTCTTCTTTTACCAGTGGCTATTGCAGCCCTTGTTGCTGATGAATTGTCATCTCATTTGAGATCACATGTTCCTGGCCTTAGCTGTGTGGCGCATTTGTCTTTGTACTGGCATTTATTGTTCCATGGCCTGTCGGTTTTATATCTCTGTTACACATTTGCAGGCATTCAGTCAGAAAATGAAAAAGAGGCCCAAGGTGTTGGCTGCTGCTGCTCCTCCTTATATTCAAGAAATAAAGAGAACGTGCATAAAAACCCCTTAATTAAATACAGCATGATTTTTGGCGACTTGAAAGATGGGACACTGCTGTTGGTTTGAAATTAATTTATTCAATTTTCTCCCCTCCACCAACTGGAAAAAGCATGCCTACCTTCACCTCTGCAGGTGTTCTGTGAGCTGTGCCAATTATATTTTAGTTGCACGTATGGTAATGAGTCAAGCCATTCGCACTGCCACTCACAACTGTACTGCTTTCCTTGGGAGACAAGGTGGGCAGAAAGATCTGGCTGTATCTTGGATGTACTAGTCACTGAAAAAAAACGTCTGTTTGTTTTGTAGATTGTATATCTGTGCTTGTGTGGGAGTTTGTGTGCTTATAGGTTTGCTTGTGTTTGTTTTAGCTTGTGTTCACGTCTAGGTTTGTGTGTCTGTTCCTGGCAGCTGTTTTTTAGCTGTGTCACACTGTTCCTACTGTAATAATTGGTATGCTAATCGCTCCTGACTCTGATAAGGGATATTTGCCATTTCCATTCCAGTCACTGGTGGGTTCACTGTAACCCTGTTGCACTGAGCTCTGTGGCTCTGGCCACCTGCTTTCTAACTGAAAAACAATTTAGAGCTTAGATTGTAGAACTGCATTAAGGAAACCAGCTGATAAGCTCTGAATCACACCAGATAGAAAGATAAAACACACCTACTGAGGGGAAAAGATGGGATTTTCTGCCTTAAAATATGTGTATTTGACTATAGGATCTTAAAAAAAATTCATTCATTCATTCATTCATTTTCTTTTCAGCTCAGTCCTTTTATTAATCTGGGTTCACCACAGCGGAATGAACCGCCAACTTATCCAGCATATATTTTACACGGCAGATGCCTTTCCATCTGCAACCCATCACTGGGAAACATCCATACACACTCATTTACATACGGATAATTTTTTACGTACCCAATTCACCTATACCACATGTCTTTGGACTTGTGGGGGAAACCGAAGCACCCAGAGGAAACCCACACAAACACGAGGAGAACATGCAAACTCCACACAGAAATGCCAACTGACTCAGCCGAGGCTCGAACCAGCAACCTTCTTGCTGTGAGGCGGCAGCGCTACCCACTGTGCCACCACATCGCCCGGCACTAGAATTTAATTGGGAAAATATTTTACTTACTACTTGTTTAGGTCAGTATTTTGTAAGGCAAAAATGCATTAAATGGATTTAAAAAATGCCTCGGTTATGCTAAAAAAAAATAATTTCAAAACAATGTTGTTTTTTGTGATCAAATTTTTATTGTGTTTACATGTGAGTGGTCACAGCATCTTTAAAAAAAAAAACTATTTACAATAAACAAAACAAGATCCACTCCTCAACCCCTCCAGCCCACCCCCCAGGGGTCCCAAAGTCCATGCCATCCCACAAATAGCATTGCAATCAAGACAAATAACTAACAGAAAATATATACATACATATAAACATAAGATACGCATATAACATAACACAAACATAATAAATACAGGGTATATTGACAGTCTATAATATTATAGAAAATAATACACATATACATACATGTGTGCATATATACCTGCCCATACATATACATACACTCATGCATACACATGTACATACGGTTATAAACTAAGTAAAGTAGGAAAAAAGTATATGTTGTTTTTTTGGACGGCATATTCATCAAAGAATACTGGAAATACATGTGCCACAGTTTACATAAATATTAAATGATTATTGGATAGATGATTGGACTAATGGCTGCTTGCAGTGGCAGACTGACAGAAAGTTTATTTTCACTGAGAGGATTTCTGCCTAATTGGGTGCAAGAAATAAAAACACCATTACAGTACATGTTGTTGATTGTTGTTCGAAGACATTATCCAAACAAATATTCCCCTTATATTCAATTCAATCATACAGTTGGACCTTAAATGGTAAACGATAAACAGCTGTGATATACCAGCTGTTATGCAACTCAAAAGTGTGCTTTATGTAAATGTCCACTAATAAGCATCTTAAGACCACTAGACGGACGAGTTGTTGATGCTGCATTACATACTACATTATTATTATTATTATGAATTTTCTCACAACTGTAGGATTCATCCTAAGAAACGGCAGCTGGTGCTGTGCAGACATATGAGCTTCACACCTTTCTCTTGTTCCATTCACACGTCGGAGGAGCTATCATGGCTTCAGAAGAGTTCACGGAGCTCCGAGCTCTTTCGCCAGGGCTGGAGTTTCAAAAGAAATCTGTCAGGTGTTCATTTTTTTATTATTATTTTTTCTTTCCGGAGATGAGAGATGCTGTGTTCACTGCATCTGGCTCTTATTCATTCTGCTGGCACACGTCTGTCCTGATCTCCAGCGCTTTCACTTTGAACAGCCTCCATCAATCCTTTTACGTTTGCTTGACAGCTGGATTTAGTGCCAGGAAGAGGAGGAGGTGGTGCTGGAGGTGCTGCTTTGGCTGTCTTGCGTAATGGCGAATGTTTTGAAACTGTAAAACCTAGAGGTATTATGATTTGACAGCTCCCAATGAGAATCCTATATTTAAATATGGCATATAGAATGGAGGTTTGGAGAACAGCGCTCGTTAAGTGTGAAGTTCACGGTCATGATGTGTCAACTTTCAGCCTTTGAGACCAGTTAAATGCTTGTCAGGGGAAACAAGTATACTAATTAAGTTGATTCACACCTTTTCTGAAAAGAAAATATGACGGGTTTGTGCCCGTTCAAAACCCTCTGGACTAATGCAATGGGCCGTGTTATTAGGTTATTCTGGGGGTGCTTCTTATTTTCTAGCTATGTCAAAGTGACCAGATGACATTCATTCTCAATAGGATTTACAGTTAAAGCTTGATTATGAAAATAGTTTAACATCAGTGATATTTCACATGAAGCAATGCAAATCATGCAATTAGAGTAAGTCTCTCTATGCTTTCGATATTTCTGTGTGGTCACACTAAACACACTAAAAACAAGGTTTTACATATTCTACTTACAGTCCATTACTTCTTTTATAGTTTTAAAGGTAGGCAAACATTTATATGTAAACGAATAAGGCATGCATAGAATGGCATTTTCAATTTTGTGGAATTTTTTGGCAAAATATGAGTCAAAAAACATTAAGCTGTCCAGGAGTGTTCAGCGCAGTTTGAAGTGGCTTTCACACTGGATGCAGAAAGTGCTTCGCTGCACTATGAAACCCATTCATTTCAATGGCTTGTGTTGCACAAGGGCAGTTTGCGATAGCTCTACTTTGCTGTTATGGCTGATAAAATGATACCCCTGTGGTTGTTTTGTAGTTGTTTCATATGCTTGTTGTTGATGTTTTTTTAAAATATAATTTAAATTATTGAGTTAAATTTTAAAAAGTCTTACAAAATTACTATATAGTATTTAATAAAATGATAAATCAGTAATGGAAAGTATTTTCAGTTTCTGTTTTCAGCCATAGTTTCAGAAATTTCATTTCAGCGCATCCCTAGTCACAAATAAACAAACAGCACTCCTGTCATATCAGAAGCAGTTGGATTTAGAAGTTTCGCACTTAGTGCACTTAAGTTGTCTCTTACCTCAGCAGAACAGACTGCAGAAGGTTAAAGTAAATAATTCCTGTCAGCAATATCAGCTCGGTGACGTTACCTTTCTAGCACAGGCCGATGAAGTGTCAGGGCTTTGGGTCGTTCCACTGATATGTGAGGCGATCAAGGCGACTGGAGCCTCTCAGACTCCATTGCGTTTTCAATCAGCCCTGTCTCTTTTTTTTTTCCAGCAGAATAACCTTTGTGCCATGAGAAAGTCTGTTATTGGGAATGGACTGTATTCTGTTGCTTTGCAGCCCCTCTGTAATGTCCCCCAGAGGGTAGGAATGTCACAGAGTTTTCTAAAGGTTAAGTGTACTGATTTTTGTTTTTTGTTTAAAGGGAAGACATATAAGCACCCCTCAATCTCAGCTTCGACTGGCTTTAAATATCACCTCTCATACAGCATAATAATATAGAAAAATACCCTTAAATGGCAGTCCTACCTCAGCTGTCTCTTCTCCCCGGCCCAATTAAGTAATTTCCAGCCCTGTGTCCAACTTTTGGCAGGACGTGACGGCCTCCAGCTGGTCTTGAATCCCGTTGCAGTGTCGGATAGCCAATAGAAACAGTCTGTTCTAGTATTATGATGTTTGTCAAACCTAGAGAGAAATCACAGCCAATTTAGCCAGTATCTGTTCACCCTATAAACAGGCGTTCGTGCACACAAACAAGCAGTGTTGATTCAGAACAGAAGCCTTCATTAGCCTCAATACATGCTAGGCTAGCTTTGCTTTTGCCTGTGTCAGCGGCTCAGCGTGTGTCCTCGAGCGCTGCTGTGTGTGTGCGTGTAGCTCATTTCCCCAAACTCATGTAGTGACCCAGAGCTCGGTCTTCTGGCTTGCTTAATTTTGCAGTGTCAGCGTAGTTGTTTTTTCGACAGGTTGTGTAATGGGATGCGTGTCATCTGATTGGTTAAGCTGCCTGCAGGGTGTCATCATCTGCTTCCGTATGGCTGGATAGTAAAGCTAGAACCTGCGCGGAGCGTCATGCAAACCCAAACAGCCGGCGTGAATAAAGTCAGTAGACTCTTTTGGCTGGAGGTTTAATGGAAACATTGGCAACACATCAAACAGTGCATCTGAAGTACACTTGTTTTAGAACAAAAGCAGCAGTGGTGGTTCACGCTTACCATATACATTTATCAAAAGCTGTATGAATCATGGAAAAATGTTTGGGAACACATAAGTTTAAGTACTCATTAATACCTAGTAGATCGTTGCCTGCCTATTATAACAACTTTGTCTGTTTATTAGTCTTTTTAAAGTACGTATTCTGCACTATTTTAATTATATATTCCAAATCCTACCTAATACCTATTGTAACTACTACATTAATAACTATTAAAGGGCACCTATGATGAAAATCATCTTATGGAAGCTGTTTGGACAGAACTATGTGTAGGTATAGTCATATCGGGGCGATGTAAAGACAATAAGTCTCTTTTTTTAAATTTCCTGTTAAAATAGGATCCAAATCCCTCCCATTTTGAGGCTCACCACAACGTGAGGTAGGAGTGCGGTGTCCCCGTCCACCAAATTGATTGATAGTCACGTATTAAAATGTCTCCGTCGTAAACGTACATAATCATTTCAACAACACAGGACGTGCGCGAAGCAACTTGGATTAAAAGATCTGTTCAGCTCGCTGTGATCATCAATCATCATCAGATGTGATTGAATGAGGTTTACAAGTATAAAACCTTTTTAAAACAGTGCATGTTTGTAATAAATTACAGCAATTTTACCGTCTTTATCACCACAGCCGCGTGTCAGTATAATTATAAAAGACGCTTCAATCCCGGTTTGTGGGCATTAAATCAATTTTATTTTGTATATTAACATAATGCATATCCATACAGCAGTGGATATTAACGTGTATCCTGTCACAAAACAGTGCAAGGTTAAACACATGCTCTGTGTGTGTGTGTGTAAACTTTGTAACAACATTGTTGTGTGACTCACTGAAAGGCTTGAATTAACTCCACAGCAAATACAATTAATACTCATTGGGAAAGTTCTTACTGCTATATTTCTCACAAACGTTACATGAGATATACTTCCTTCATTGTCTGTCACTGTGCTGTTTATCTGATGCAGCCGAGGTGGAGATTGAGGCACACTCTAACGGGCACGTGGGGACGGTGGGTGGGGAGAACTAGCATTAAAGGCACAGACAACAAAAACTACAGTGTGTTCAGAGCAGAAAATGTCAGTGTTCTAAAAGGTATAATAAATAATCTGACAGGTGTTTTAAGCTGAAACTTTAGACACATTCTGGAGACACAAAAGACTTAAATCTTGAAAAAGGGGTAAAATAGGTGTCCTTTAATAAGAATTAGGAAAGTCATAGTTAAAATTGGCAGAATGGTGCCTTAAAATAAATGCGACCAAATGTTAATGTTGTAATTTTCCTGTAAAATAAAAACAAAGAGAATATATAACTACAATAATAATAATAATAATAATAATAATAATAGCAATAATAATGTTCTGATTGTATTTGTCTGCACAATTTATCCCCAAAACATTATTTACAATGCACAACAATAGAAAATGACAATATAAAAAATACATAAGTTAATAATAATAACAATACTATTTTTATTACTACTGCTACTAATAATAATTAATAATAATAATTAATTTACCAATATAACTGTGAATTTTTTGCTAATATTCATGGATGCTTCAAACTGCAGGAATCGTGTTAAGCCTCTCTACTGTTGAAGACAGTTTATAACCGTTCCCTTTACTGGTTTTGGAAGATGTTCGCATGTTGTGTTCCCAAAACCACGCAGTCAATCACTCAAACTCGCTGCATTCGTATCGATTCACCTCCAACCTGTTAACAGTTGCCTCGATTCAGTGGTCACCTACTGCTCTGAGAAGAGCTGAGAAGTAATCAAACCCTCCAGCAAACTCTGGCCTCCACAAATCCCTTTATTTCTGCAGTCTGTGTGGGCTTTACTTTGGTGAAACAGTCTTGATGGAGGTTTGGTCCTGTGGGGAAGAAGCACAACATTGGAAAGCAGTGGGCAACAACAGGGCTGCTGTTCATTTTGGTTAGGAAGTGAAGGGGCGAGAGGAAGCTCAGGCAGAGCTGTAGGTGTATGTTCTCTGTCATTCTCAATCTTCTCTGCTGCTTAGGATTCCTCCCGTGAACAAACACCTCATTCCTCTTGCCCAGCGAACAGGTCTCCCCGTTGACTGCCATCTCTGCTTTGATTTCTAACTCGGGAGCGCTGACGTTGTGAGCCGATGTTATAGCGTGCTGCTCTAAGATAATGCACTTGTGGCACCCGCTGCTCTCTATCGTGCACATTTTGGTTTGCTGAGAACATCAAAGAGCCCAGAGTTAATAAATGATGTGTTCAGGAACTTTAAATATTTGCAAAGTGCAAATTTAAAGCAGCAGTTCACTGGAAAATGAAAACTCATCATCGGAGTTCCCTGTGTCGCTGCTTCAGAAATCTAGAAATCATATTTTACTTCAGCTTTTGCAGTCTGTGTTGAAGGAGAAGATATAAACGAAGGATTCTACCATGAAATAATGGCAGGAGCTTTTATTATGATTATTATTATGATTATTATTATTATTATTATTATTATTATTATTATTTATTCATTTATTTTCTTGTCGGCTTAGTCCCTTTATTAATCTAAGGTCGCCTTATTATTATTATTATTATTATTATTATTAGTAGCAGTAGTAGTAGTAGTAGTAGTATTAGTATTATTATTTAAGAATCATTCAGCTTGTAGTAACATATTAAATTAGTTACTAAATCACCAGTAGATGTAGTTGATGGACTGAAAGTTGATTATTTTTCTGTACTTTTCAATACTGTACTGTTTTCAAAAGGACCAAAGTAAGCTGATTTATGATCATATATCTCTTATAATGAATCATTTTTAATAAATACAGTAGTTTATACAATAGCTTGAATCAGCTTGAATTCTTAATTGAACCAAACCCATCACATTAATTACTAAACCACTCACTAAACCTAATTGCCATGATTTTCAGCTTTTTCTACACACACACACACACATTGTTTTTATCGTTAATATGTGATTCTTTGGTAACACTTTATTTTGATGGTCCAATTGAGTATTAGTAGACTGTCTACTTGATATCTGTTGATACAGACATTCAACAGACATTTAACTGACTATAAGAAACTTTGCAAGTACATGTCAACTTACACTAACCCTAACCCCAACCTAACAGTCTACTTATAATCTAATGAGAATTATTACAATGTAACTTAAATTCAACAAACGGATCATCAAAATAAAGCGTGACCGATTCTTTAACCTATGGTTCAGTAGGATGAGATTAATCTGATTTATGATCATATGACTCTTAAAAAATGAATAATTTTTAATAAATACGGTAGTTTATACAATAGCTTGAATCAGCTTGAATTCTTAATTGAACCAAATTCATTACATTAATTACTGAACCAGCACTCACTAAACCCAGTTGCCATGATTTTCAGCTTGTTCTACACACACATACACACACACACATTGTTTTTAACATTGATTGATATGTGATTCTTTAACCTATCGTTCAGTAGGACGAATGTAATCTGATTTAATGACTCTTATAAGGAATAGGCATGGGACAATAACCGTTTTCAATGTATCCCGCGGTTTGGAAAACTCAAGATTTTGAAACCGCCAAAAGTTTCTATAATACCAATTTTAAGGTATGTGTAAGATTCTTTATTTATGTTTTTTTGTTGTTGTTGTTGTTGTTGTTGTTGTTGTTGTTGTTGTTGTTGTTGTTTTTTAGGACAACGGTATCTTCAGCAGAAAAGATATCCAAAGATGCCATTTTAAATTGTAAAGACATCTGTGTTTTTGAAACAAATGAAGACAGCAGTAAATAATTCATTTTCATTATTTAGCCTGACATGTTCCCTGCTCCAAAATATATTAAGTGTTTCTCAAAATAAAATATAATGTGTTTTTTACCCAGACACTTTAAAAGAATATATTTTAGAGCAGTAATCACAATATCAAAAGCCGTGATATTTTTATTCAAGGTTATCATACTGTCAGAATCTTATACCGGCCCATGCCTAATAATGAATAATTTTTAAGAAATACAGTAGCTTATACAATAGCTTGAATTCATAATTGAACTGAGTGATTGAATTCATAATCAGCACTCACTAAACCCAGTTGCCATGATTTTAATCTATTTCTACACATATTGTTTTTAACGTTGATTAATATGTGATTCTTTAACCTATCGTTCAGTAGGACGAGAATAACCAGATTTATAATCAAATGACTCTTGTGAGCCATTTGTTTTAATCAATAGTTTAAATCGGTCTTAATGAATGCTTCATTAAACTGAATCCATTATCATTTACAGGATCAACATCTGATTCGCTGACTAAAATTACATTTGTAACTTGCATAAACGTTTGACCTGGATTTTTTCTGATGTATTAAGTTCAGTAAGTGAATATGAAATGTATTCATAACTGCTCTGATTGGTTCAGGTCATTTAGTGAAAGAATAATCTTATTGATTCAATTTAGGATGGATGAGTCTTGATTCACTAAACGTTTCAGTTTTATTTTTGCTGATGTAAACTGTTCTTTCAAATATTCACAATGGAAATGAGAAGCTTTTCATTATCTCTGTTGGAGATAAGTGTGTTTTACTCTTTGGGCCCACAGTTTACACATCTCCATTTTCACCCAATGGCTTTTTAAACACACACACAGAGCTGTAATATCCTTAAAAACCCTGTACAACCATGGCTGGCGGCAGTTTTCATCTTTTAAAACGCCGCACTGCTCTTTTGCCTTATGAAGGTCAGAGAGTCATTTTCATTAGATTCTTTCATTTGGCTTCTCGTGAATTTCTAACTTGTCTTGCAGTTTGAGTTTTAGCTTTTTAAATGGATTGGCCTCTCAAACACTTCACACAGCCAATTACCCAGTGCTGTGGCCTTCAGTGGGAGCTGGAGCACCTCTCACCTGCTCTGCAGATAAGCTTCAGAGACCAGCGCTCAACACACTGGGCTGAAGTGAAAGGTAGAGTAAGCCACTTATCCACAGGAGGGAAGCTGCCGAGGGCTTGTCTGCTTGAGATGGTTGGCCACACTGTGGGAAAGCTCGACGAATGAGATTCTGTCTCGCACGAACAGTCATTCGTTTTTATTTTTCCCAGGGGTCCCACTCTCTTCCTCTCTTTCAGTTTACCAAATAGCAAAAAATGCAACCCATGCACATTTTTGCTCTTTAAAATGTGATGCCATTTTTTTTTCCCAGTGATGCTCAGATAATGGCCATTCAAACTGAGGAGGCAAAATGAGGTACAGGTGCATTTTAAATGCAACTCTTCAAAGTTATTTCATGTGTTACATAGCTGAATAAATAAGAATAAGAATACATTCATTCATTAATTTTCTTTTCAGCTTAGTCCCTTTATTAATCTGGGGTCACCACAGCGGAATGAACCGCCAACTTATCCAGCATATGTTTTACGCAGTGGATGCCCTTCCAGCTGCAACCCATCTCTGGAAAATATCCACACACACTCATTCACTCTCATACGCTACGGACAATTTAGCCAACCCAATTCACCTATGCCACGTCTTTGGATTTGTGAGGGAAACCGGAGCACCCGGAGGAAACCCACGTGACCACGGGGAGAACATACAAACTCCACACAGAAATGCCAACTGACCCAGCCGTGGCTCGAATCAGCAACCTTTTTGTTGTGAGGCCACTGTGGCACCAAAAATAAGAATAAATAAATTAAATCAAATCAAATCAAACTGTTAGAATTGATCCAGGTGCAGCACTGTCTACTAGGGATGTTCCGTTCAGGATTTTTGCAGCCGATAAAGATTACTGATCCTTTGTCATGGTGACTGGCCGATACCGACTACCGATTATAATGCTTCAAGCTGAGTGATGCACATTTTCCCTCTAAGAATAGAGGGATACTTAAGTGGAGATCTCACCTTACCTAAGAGAATGAAATAAGGATGCTGCTTATAATAACTTAAACATATCTATTAACTAATTAGTGTGGACATGTCATGGCCAGAAGCAGCTTTACAGAAAATAATATAACACGGATATAAAAGTTGCTAAGAAAAATACAAACAATGCAATTTGGAAACATTACAAATGATGAAAGAAGAATTCAACATGTCTCGTTCAAGAACACATTAGCAGCACATATTTGATGCATAAGAAGTTAGAATGCACAACTATAAATCTGTTACATTGTACTGAAAGGAAATAGGCCTATAAACTGCTGTTTATTGCAATAAGTATCTAACAAAAATTATATTATTAGCTATTTATGAAAACAAGTTTAAGTTTTATTCATCTAATAATTCCAGCCATCTTCTAGTGAACACACGTGTCACAGCACCTCACTGAAACACTGGAAATACAATGGTTGCACTTGGAATAAAAAGGGGCCATAACTCACATGAGTCGCACCAATAGACTGTATAAATAGTTCGCACTGTATCTGTATATGTTTTAGCTGTTCTGACTTGGTCTTGTTTAGTTTGAATAATTATTAAACAATCACAGCATGCTCAATCCTTTTCACATCAGCTCTAGACTGTCATGAGAGCTATGCCTATGTCGAATTAATTTATTTATTTCTATAATTTTTTAAAAAACTTTCTTGATATTTTTATTGCAAACACCAAAGCAGCAGCAAACATTTTGTCCCGAATTTTGTTGAATGCCTGGTAAAAACATAATGACAATAATAACAGCAAAAAAGGTTTTCAAATTCTAATTTTAATTATAGGTAATTTTTTTATTTAATAGAAATACATTTTCCATGTGCTCAGAGAAAGACTTGATTCCTTTTTAAAGTAAAAATCCATGACATGAAGATCCACCCCTGTGTTTTCTACATTTGCATTGTGATTTTTAATTGCTTTGGTTCAATAGGCTCGAAAATCAGTCCAAGACCGGAGAGAAATAAGTCGCTGTGTGATGCTGCTTTTTCTCATTTATCTTCTGAGGCTCTTTATTTGGCATCCCACCAGTTCAGCTGCCCATCTGTATCAACCTACTCTGAGATGATCTGCTGCTTTGGGTTCAGTTTGGTCAGTAATGAGCTCAGTGATGGAGCCTGGGTCAGGGTGAGAAACGGACTGTTGGAGTGTGTGCTGCGGCACCAGCTGCAGCTCCAGAGGTGAAAGATTACATAAGCTGCTTTGCCAGACGTTCCCGCTGTGGGGGAACAGCAGCAGGTTCTGACCGGAGGATGACTTATAGCCCTGATGTCTGCACACTTCTGAACATTAACTGCATGCATGTCATCCAATGCAGCAGTGAAGTCAGAAGTCAATACTCGCATTTGTTTTCAATGATCTGGTCTCGGGTGCTCAGACGATATGCATTACCGCTTCACCTGGCATTAACATGCAATCGAACGCGCCACATCTGACCACTTGTGTTTGGACGGCAATCAGTTTATTTTGCTGTGAAGTATGAATGTCTTGAATGAATAGGGTCAATAGAGTCTTTGAGGCTGCATTCAACTACAATAGTGTTTGAAACTATGAAATTCAATCAAATTTCAGAAACCAGTCTGAATTTATTATCACCCACTATATATAAATCTAAATACCTTTGCAACTACTTGCCAAGGAACTACCATTTAAGTACACCTCAAGTATTACTAGGCGAAGTTATTAGTAGGGCCACACGGAATCTGCGCGCACAGATTTTCGCAGATTTTTAGCCCATCATTGATTCTGTTTATTTACTTGATTAAATGTGTGTAAATCTATATTTAAACAGTTTTCAAATTAATTTCAGTAATAATATTGACTAATATGAAAATATTCATGTGATTTATTTACAATACAGTTTACCAAATAATAATGTATAGTGTTTACCAAATAAAATGGATCTAATTAGTTTTGCATTGTAAACATTAAATAAATGTTAAAAAGGTATTACTTTTTATTTTATGTATTAAGGTTTTAGTTATGATACTCCCAAAATCATTCTGCATAAATCCGCAGATTTTTAACAAAACGCTCCGCAGAAATAGCAAAAAATATCCGCAGATTCCGTCTGGCACTAGTTATTAGGTTACTGGGTTATTACAATAAGTTACAGTCAGTAAAGAGGGAACCATCATCAATACTGTTTTGCATATGCATAAGTACTAATCAACGTCATTATGTAAACTGGGTATATAACTTGTAAATGTATATAACATGTATATATAAAATGTATATAACATTAACCCATGTAGTTACTCTACCTTATTTAACCTAGTACTGTCATAGGCAAATAGACTGTAAGCACAGATTAAGCACATGTACTGTAAAGTAAAGCGCAACCATATAAAGTGTTATCAGATATTAAATAGAATTTACTGATACTCACATACACAAATACAAGATATTTCATTTCCCCGGTGCCATTTACACTAGTGCGTTTTTGTTTTAGAACACATTTAGAAAATGTGGAAAACCTTGTTTTAATTAGGAAATGCTGCTGTTTTGTTTTAGAATAGACAGAAAATCTCTGATGTTTCCTGATTTGTCAAGCCCCTCTCATACAGTATGAACATCACATATATTGTTGGTGCAGTGTGAATTCAGATTGATAGAAATGACACAAAATGTTGTATATTGCTATTGGTTGTAAAGAACTGTAGACCTACAGATCTTTTCAAAAGACTGCACCTTTGTAGTTTACCTTATCTACACAGACATGGTACTGTTTTCACAAATGTAGAACTTTAGCATCTTCAAGCCACTCGTCGTGTTTACTGTTGTTATGTTAATGTATTTGTGTTAACCCAGTTAAAATTCATGAAGTTTTCCATTTTTCCATGAACACCCCCTAATTGGAGACCATTCTAACCAGTGCAAAAATATTCTCTGCCTAGTTAGTTTAGACTCTGTCAGAGGATCTTTGCTCCACTATATATCTTTGTTTTTTTTTTCCTCCCTGAGAAACCCTTATCCTAACTATAGTTCCACCTCATCTGAACCACCGGTGCTTGAGTGTGACATGAGCTGACTGCTCAGGCCACCCGTGTTAAAATTTCAGGGCTTTTAATCCCAGGTTGTCCCGCCTCTCCACTTAGAGGTGAATGTGGACGGACACTCCTCTGCCATACCCAGGAGGATCCTGGGATAGTTGCTCCCTTTCTGTATGATGTAGTTTCACTCTCCGCCCCGGGATGGGTGGGCTTTATGTCATCCCACTTTACATAGTCTCAAATCACAGCTAAAAATAACCCAGCCGTTGCTTTGCTCTTCCTTGAGGTATAGCGGCAAGCTTGTGTTTCTGCATAAAGATCCAATAGTTCCTGCCTAGGACAGTTGGAATACTTATTTTCACCCTTGTCCCAGATGTTGTGCATCTCAACAATGAAGTGATGTTGTTTGTTGGGTGCATGTAGAAAAGGCCTTGCCATTTGTGCAGCAAATGATTTAGTCTACTGGTGAAAAAGGAAGCCTGTCAAGCCAGCAATTTACAAAAGTTCCCAATCCTTTAGGATGCTTTTAGGAAGTGTTCCCGTACCTTGCTTTCATGTCCGCCAACTCCTCAAATGAATGTGCGTGTATGCATGAGCGAGCTTGCTGTGACCTGACAGGATGACGGCCGCTTTGCTTGCATCTCTGATCTTGTCCCATTCTCCCTCTCTCTCTCTCTCTGCCATGCACAAATCTACTCTCGTTTCCATTTTCCCTGCACAGTAAGACCGAATTTTCTTGTCTCGCCTCGGTCTGTGCTAATGCCTGGCGCCTTGAGACCCAAGGTTTTATTCATTTATTCATTCCCCCACCTGCCTCGTCATTCCCGCGTCTTCAACCAACCTGGACCGTCGCCTGTGGGATGAAGCAAGTGGACTTGTTGATCTCTTTTTCTAATGGTTTTCAACTTTGGGTTTGCGGCGTCTTTAATCCAGAGTGCATAAGTGCCCTGAGGTTTTTCTTTGAATACAGAGGGAAAAAGTAAAACGTTGTGCCATCATCAGCACTTTTAGTACGCCCACTGCCGGAGAAGCTACCGGTGCACTCATGCGAACAATGTCTGTGTGTGCGTTTGAGCGGATTCGTGTGGACATTTTCATGTGCCGTTTGAAGATCTCAGGCTCTGCTAGTCTTGGTTTCCAGTGGGCGAGGTGGTTTTCTGGAGACCCCTGGGTGTAGCGCATCAACCCAATGGCGTTTGTGTGCGGTGCCAGCAGAGCTTTCCGCAGTGACGTCGGTGAGTGTCGTTGTGGATGTTTGGAAGTGACTGACTGGATGCCAAAAATACGCTTCGGCTAATACGGATAATTAATATCCCACTGTGCGGCTTTGTTTTCTGTAAACGGCTAAATCTGTCCGAATGGAAATGGGATTTTGCTGTGAAAATTGCTTAAATGTGGAAATTGTGCATGCTACTTCTTTTAAACCTAAGATCTGACGAGTCTGTTCATTTTTTTATTATTATTCTCTGGAGGTCTTTGAACCAGAAATGAATATAGAGTCAATCATTCTGCTGTCTGGTCAGGCCTGAATGTCATCTGCATAATAATGTGTGACTGATCTGAAAGACGCGGTGGAATCAGCTGATTGGTTGGCTTGCTGAGCTTTTGTGATGTTTGTCCCAAGACTATTTTCACCTGGCCCCCAGACTCTTATGCTGTTTGACAGGCTGCTAAACAGTTAATATTCTTCTGCCTGGGGTGAAGCAAAATAGATTTAAACGTTTTAGCATGATGCTTGCCAGTGTGTGTGTAATGTAATGAGGCTTTAAATGTCCACCATTACAAGTCTGCATATCATGTTATTGCGAATGATAAATTCATGTGTGATTTTATTTTTGACACTGCTTGTATGAAGGTTTGTTCTAAACCCTAAATGTGATCAATATTAGTGATTCTATCTGTAATAAGAAACAGAATATAAACTTTATCAATTATTCTCAGCTTACGAGATATGGCTAAATTTAGTTAAGCATAGCCTAGATTTAATATTAAACAATTTTTTATTGTATTATTTGTGGATTATAATTTTCTTTGTAACTTATGATATGTTTATTATAAATTAGGGCTGCACATTATGTCGTTTTAACATCGATATCACAATGTGCGAATCTGCAATAGTCACATTGCAGGGTTTGGAATTAATATAACATGACCTAATAGGTTCCAATGGTGTGAAAGTTTTTAACTTGATGTGTTTTAATGCTTGTGACAGTAAGATTTCAAGCTTATGTAAACCATTTGGGCACAAAAAATTATAAAGTTTGCCACAAAAAGTATTGTTTATTTATAAAATGAAGACAATACAGTGTTATTTTACATTTGATTATTGCATTTCTGCTGTTACACTTCACAGAAAGCCATGAATTTTACTGCCTTCCTTATCATTGTCAATGTACATTATATTGATATCGCTATATATATATATA
>CAIGQQ010002477.1:2488982-2509785 GCA_903798035.1 Danio albolineatus
ATATATATATATATATATATATTATATAAGTGTTATTTGCACGGGTATAGTTTTGGCAATAGTCAAAAATTCATTCTATGAGTCAAATATTTCAATTTAAATCACTAGTATATTCAGTAAAGTTAAATTTTCATGAAGACATTTGTACATTTCCTAATTTAAATATATCAAAACTTCATTTTTTGATTAGTAATGTACAGTCAGTCCAGTAAAGAATTAAAGGGCATTTTTCTCATTATTTAGATTAGGGCTGAAAGTAGAAAAATCTGAAATTGCGACAAATGTTTGACTAGCACTATTTAGATAGAGATTTTGTTCACACTTTGTTTTAAGGTTTAATTCAGGCTTTTAGCAAACCATTATGACTTTTGTTTTAATAAACTCTTAGTTTGCTCTTATTATTAAGGTAGTTTAGGTAGTGTCTAGGATTAAGTATGTAGAAAAAGGTCATACAGAATATGTAGTTTAAAAGTACTAATAAGCAGCCAGTATCTCAATAAAGATGCATGTAAGCAACTAATTAATATTGGGAATTGGTCCAAAGTATTACCAAAAGTACTTTGATTGATTGGAATGATTCTGTAGGGGAGTGTATCATGCATAAAATGGAATAAACAAACTACAAGCATAGATAAATGCAACAAAGCAAACATAAAAGTGAAATAAACAGTGCATGCTTTATAGTTTTGTATATGTAAATGTAAAACAATTACACTGCAAGGTCAACTCAACATTGCATATCTGTGTGATGTGACTATTGTGGATACACACATTGCAATATCAATGCTTAAACAATAAATTGTGCAGCCCTAATTTAGATTATGTTTAACTTCAGATTCCAGAATTTCAGATAGTTGCATCTAGCTGAAGTTGCCCCATCATAACTAACTCATACATAATTGGAAAACTTATTTATTTCCAAAAATGAACCCTTATGACTAGTTTTGTTGTTCAGGATCACATATTTAACATTTTGAATTCCAGATGTTTACTTATCTCTGACTTTTCCACCCTTCTCTTTTTTATTTAATTGCGTTTGTACTAATTACATTAACTTAATTGACATCATGATTGTGCACTACATAATATTTGCATCATGTTTGTTTAATTGCAGAGTTCTAGATGTGCATTTGTGAAGATTTGTGTTTTGCACGAAGACTTGACTTCCTGCTGGTCTACATTCATTTCATCAGTGTGCATGTGCCTCCCTTTGTGGATGTGGTGTGTGCGTGTGTATGTGTGTGATGTGCAGATCAGAAGCACTGGGGCTTTAATTTGGATGGCTGTTATGTGATGGTGAAGCCCAGGCAGTCGAGAGCCACTTTGTACAAACACCTTCTGCTCGAATGCCAACATGAGGCTCTCTTTCTCTCATGCTCATTCATTTTCTTTCTTTCTTTTTCTCTCTCTCGCTATCCCTCTATTTATGCTTGTAACCCAGATTCAGGAACAGAGGCAGAGTCATTGAGATCCAGCAGCTTTTCAAACACCACACTTTTCGCTGACACTGAGATTGATTTGTATCTCAGCCCTCGTCATTTGTGCGAGACACTGCCAAGACACAAAACAGGGCATTTACAGTAGTTGGATTGCTTGGTCTGAACCTGGTTATGTATTTCCAAGCAGCTAACAACACTTTAATGAGGACAGGGGGAAAAGATGCATCAGATTTTATTAATACTGTAGGTATTTTACATATATTATTTAATTAGTTCTTCTTGTCTCCATATAGACTATTTCAAATTGGTCTTGTCACTAGCCCACGAACATTTCCTGCTTGTTATCAAACTATTTCATAACTGTATCGAGAGGCGATTCAATCATAACCTAATGTTAAAACAACTGTTATAAAAGTATTTATCAATATGAGGCTCTTTTTGGATTATCAGATGCTATAGAGGTTAAAATGTAAAACAGGAAATAAGTTGGGAACGTTGTTTTTGTTTACCTCCCTCAAAATGGTCTATAGACAATAGTGACAATATAGTGTCCATATTTTTCTCACTTGAATTCCTCTGTGAAACAACAGATGTTTTCCTTTTATTGCTTAAGTTCTCTAATTAAATACTTCTATATTACAGGTATTAATATTTTGAGTTTTTCATTTAGATTTTAATTCTTTAAGTTTTTGTTATCAAGTTTTTTTTATTTTGTTTGTTTGTAATAAGATAAATATGTTAAATGATTATATTACTAAATCAATATTAATAAATATTTCCATTAATTTGTATTAGCTATAATTGCATTTAGTTTAATTTCATTATTATTTATTTGTGTATTAACCTTTAATAGATTCATTAGAAAATAAAAATTTCTTAAAATATAATATATAGTATTTCTAAAATCATATTCATATGGATATCCTTGTATTATGTAATATTTGTAAAATATTACAAGTGTTATTTTATGTCATTTAGCTTTTATATTGTTAGTACTTGAAAACTACAAATACATTATACATGTATAAAATAATTAGCATGTATATTAGTATAAGTACCTTTGCAATTGTAGTTGGTTCTAATATTAATTAATGCTGGGCAAAGATTAATTTGACGTGTGTGTATTATGTCACGGTATGTTGATGAGATGAATACAAAAAGGTAGGATTCAAGTGCATTTAATGAAGAAATAATCGTGCAGATAACAAAAAGAACGGGATATCCAAAAATCAAAGAATCAAAAGAACAATAATAAACAAAACAAGATACTAAGGCGAGATACAGGAACACAAAGCATGAATGACATACCATACAAAAACAATTGACTGCGTGTAGGGTGTATAAATAGTCCAAACTGTCAACAGCGACAGGATTCATCTGTGTGTGTGTGATCAGTGCAAGTGAAACCTGGTGTGTGTGTAGCAGAATGAGGGGATTTGTAGTTCATGATTGAATTGTAGTTCACCAGCGATGTCTGCAGTCCTCGATCGCTGGTGAACATGACAGTATTAAATATTTATGATGTATATGTGACACACAAACATACATAGAAACAAAACTATACAAAACTATTTTGCTTCACAGGTATGTATATATGAGTTGTATCATAAATAATTATATGTAAATATAAATTAACATTTTCTCAAATATATGCATGCATTTGTGAATTTATACATGCTTAATAATATATACACAGTACACAGACATGTCAAGATAAACTTTTCTTTTGGATGCAATTCATTTTTCCCAGCACTAATTAATATTAATATTTTACTATATTAATATATTAATATTAAACTATATTATTATAAGTTTGGGAAAGAAAACAAATTCAGACAACCCAAACTTACCCACTGTTTTGATCCACAGAAAAAGCACTAGTATGAAAACACTCCACAATTCTCAAGGGAAGATATATTGATTAAGACGTGTATTATATAATGACTAAAAGCAGCAGCATGTCATTCTGTGAAGCAGTGAAGCCTCGGGCTGCTGTGTGGAAAACACCCTCATGCTGGTTTACACGTCTGTATCCTCAATGTTCAACCAAACGCTGGCAAAGCTCTGTTTTGCATATCGCTGATGGATTATTCTTGCTTTTCACCGCATGAAAACAAATAAATCCTCTCCCACACTCTTGATTTTGCCAAATAGCGGAAGGCGCGTTTGAAACCTGTGATCAGATTAGCGAAATAAAGGTAAACTTCATCCCATGATGCCTTGAGCTCAGAACCTGTGGCAAATTCAGAGAAATGTGATTCCTGGATGTGGCGATAATCCATTTAGTGATCTGTGTGCTACTCTGGTCATCGCTAAAAGGCTGAATGAAGCGTCTGTGGAGCTGCGGCTGATGTCAGCTTCATACACACTGTGGGCTTATGGTCCTATGCATTTTAAATGAGCGTCTGCTTGTTCTCTAGAGGAATTTGAGCAGTGGCTTGTTCTCAATGCCAGTCATAGGCTCTTTTTTTAAATGTAGCATCTACTGCCTTGAATTATTATGTTCAATCAAATTTACTTTAAGAAGTCGTTATAACTTGCATCATATTAAACTGCAAATTAAATCTGGTATTGCTTTAATATAAAATAACATTCATAGTTATCAACATGGTCTTTGTTATGGGTAGAAAAGGGAGATGTTTTGCCAGCATTAAGGCTCCTTTGTAATTAAAATAAAGTGTTTTAGATGTTAGTATCAGTATTGTTGGTTTTTAAGATACCTATATGCTAGTGTGCTCTAAAACAGTGACAAAATTCGCATTTGGAAGATATAAAACTATTATTATAAACATGTAAAGCTTGTAGTTTGTCACTTCTGCCTAAATGGATCAACAATTTCTCATTGGATCAACAGTTTCTCATCAAATCATAACCAATCAAATGCTCTCCAGCATCTGACATGCCCCGCCCCCTCCAAGATGCTTCTCATTTGCTTTTCATTTGATGCACTTAAGGTCAAAAACTGTCACTGGCAGAGTGGTGATAAAACAAAACGCAATTGGCTGTTTTTAAAAAAGGGGAGGAGCTACACTATCTACACACATCCTCTCTAGGCCTGTCACAATAATCAATATATCGACTTATCGCACAACACATGAACATGACCACAATAATTTTTGGTGATGCAATATATATATCGCTCATAAATAAACAAAAAACAATTCTAGCAATATTATATCTTTGTTTGAGGTGTCGGTATGGTTAAAAAAAACATTATAGTATTTACTGTAAATTACTTGAGTATATTTTCATGTGGGTGTCTGACAACTAAAGATAGATCTGGTAGCAGAAATTGCAGCCTCTGTTACTTTTTACCTTGCACTTTTTTGTTAACATTTATTATTTAAGATATGCATTTTCACATTCTGATTCCATTGCCATATTATTAAATTGCTAAAATGAATATAACTTAATTAAATATTCTTAAGAATGAAATATTACGTGTTCTTTGGAAGATTGTACTTGTATTATGATGATATTATATTGTCATTCTGGCATTATGAGTGGAATAAAATGGCAATAATATTGTTTATCGCAATATATTTTGGTGCAATATATCGTACAGCACAAAATAGATATCGTGGCAGGCCTAATCCTCTCTTCATGTTTCAGTTGAGATTACGTCAAACATTGAATAAAAATGCATGTTTCAACGCACTTTAAGGGACTTGTGATTGGATGATATTGTGTTATAAAACAACATAATTTAATAATACTATAGCATTAGAAAAGCAGACACAATAAAAAGATAATTGCGTTAACTTAATTTTGGTATAAGCTGTAATAAAAAAGATAAAGATTAATTGAACTTTAACTGTCTAAAGTAATGTTTTCAAACAATATCAGTACAATACAGCGTCTTTCTCATTCTAATCTCAAAATGAAAATGCGTTTATTCATTCGAGCATCACATCATTGACTGAACCTTTAAAAGCATTTGGGTCTTGTGTTTTCTTATTTCCCTAAATATGTTTTTACATTCAATTTGCAAATAATTTTCACTTATTTATTAATTACTTTATAATTAATGTTATTTTTATAACAAATACTGAATTATCTTGATTATTTTTTTTAAATATTATTATTTTTGAGTCCCATTTACAGTACCATTGTGGACATTTTAAATGAATAGTTTAAGGAATGAAAATGACCCCATAATTCACCATCAAGCCCCCTCCACTCTGTATAACAGTGTTGGATAGTGGCACAGTTGTAATGTGCATAAATGCATGGTTAGACTAATCCATATACCACCAGGGGTTAACACGTTTTATGAAGCGGATTGATGTGTTTTGTTACAAAATTTCAAATTCTTACTTCAAACTATATGTACTGTGGGTAAATATTACATTACTTGTGCATAACAGAAGTCAGTGATTGATGCTGATAATTTTAAAATGAGATATATTTCTGTTAAAATAGCATATATATCATCATAAAACATTTGTTAACCCCTGGCGGTGTACAGGTAAGTTTTATACAGCATGGAAGTGTTCATCTGACAGAGAACAAAGTCATATACACAGAGGATGGCTTGACCGTGAGTAAATTATGAGGTAGTTTTCATTTTTGCTGAACTGTTCCTTTAAACCTCACTACATGTTTATTAAGCAGGAATGTTCTTTCCATAATTTCAGCTCCGTCTACTGTGCTACAGGAAAATCATTCTTTAATTACGTATAGCACCGTGGCTTTAGTGAAGAGGGCATTCATTAATTTAGCAATTTAGCGTTTGATTTGATGCAGAAATGCCCCAGGAGTTGCTGTTAACTGACTGAAGAAAATGGAGAAGACTTATTTTTTCATTCCCTGTGGTCTTCAGAAGGTTCCTCTTATTTTTGACCTCCCCTCATTTTCATGAAATGACTTATTAATGAGGAGGGTATTTTTAATTCAGGCTGATTCAGAGCTTTTTGTCGAGGAAAGCAGGGATGGGCTTTTAAATTCATTCAGGGCTTTCTTGTGTCCAGTCCATTGACCACAGTAAAATCAAACTGACCATGTCGGATCGTCAAGAATAAATCGCTCAATCCAAAAATACTGACAAAAATACTCTTGCAGATTAGTATTTGTCTTATTAATAGAGACTCACTGCAGAATGTAACTATTTCTGAACTAGAAATTGTCATCATTTACTCACCCTTCCCTTGACAAACCTGTTTGAGTTTCTTCTGGTGAACACAAAATAAATAACATGATACATGCTGAAAATCAATAACCGTTGACATCCATTGTATTCCATTAAATATTTCCATTCAATTCAACAGATGAAAAAAATTCATAAATATTTGAAAACACTTGAGATTGATTAAATTGTTAAATGCTTTAAAATATTTCATCACATATTAATTGTATATTACATATAAGTCTAAGTAACAAACATTATATACATATTTACAAATATTTACACTAAAATTGCATGACTGAAACTGAAAGTGCAGAAATTTTTTTCATTTAAAGCTGAATGATTTTGGGATTATCGTAACTAAAAATTTAATACATGAAATAAAATAATAATAATAATAATACAATTTTAATTTGTATGTAATGTTTACAATGCAAATCCAATTAGATCCACTTAGTTAGTAAACTCTCTCTTATAATATACCTACTAAAAGACAGAAAATATGACTTTACAAACTGTATTGTAAATAAATACACTCGATTATGGGCGAAAATCTGCAGATTTCTGTGCGGGCAAATTTCTTGTGGGACTAGTTATGACATGAAAATAACTTATTACACCATGTCAAAACTCTTTAGTTGTATTCAACCTTACAGTATGTTTTAAGTGATGACTTGTAAGGCCTCAACATCATTTCAAATCAGACGAAAGAAGCCATTATAATCACTAAGAGAACATAAAGTCCCAGTTGGTGCGTGCATTATATAAAAGCCAAAACAAGGATTTATCAGACTAGATCAGTAAAGAATAAAGAATAGAGAGTTTAGTAGCATTTTCTTGAAAATGGATAAAGGCTCAGCTGCTCTGGTTACTTGGTATGATTATTTACATATTACCTACATAAAACTTAAAGGGATAGTTCACCCTAAAATGAAATCTGTCACGATTTACTGTTCCTTCACTTGTTTACATCCTATTTGAACACGTTGAACACAAATTTTTTGAAGAATGTTGGTTTCTGTTACCTATTGACCTCCATAGTATTTCTTTCCTACTATGGAAGTCAATGGCTACCAGCATTCTTCTTCTCAAAGTATCTTCTTTTGTGTTAAAAAAGGTTTAAAAGAGTATATGGTGAGGTAATTACATTTTTTTTAGGCAAACTTTCCTTTTAACTTTATTCTAAATGTATTGCATAACATAAGTGTTCAGATCTTTTAATATGACAAGACTAATAGTGTGCAGTATAACTAATTTCAACATATTGCGCTTCACTTATGTTCATAATTGACGGTATACAGAGTGCTTAAATTTGCCGTCTTTTCCTTGCTCTACAAATTTCCACAGGGTCTCTTAGGCGCCTCCACATATGTGTAATTTCCCATAGAGACTCGCTGAGCTTTGCTACAGCAGTCAAAGTAAACAGTGCTCAGTGCGCCGTCCTGCTGTTCTTTAAGAGCTCCATTATGACCAGGCTCCTGCTGATTTTGCGCAGTTTTCCATGCCTGCAAATGTGAGCACACAATCAGATGGCCACAGCAGGAGCCGCTCGCTGTGTATCGCAGAGGTGAAGACTGTGATCTGTTGCTGAAAGCATCTCCGTGCATTTTTATGAACTTTGAGTGTGTAGGACTGGAGATTGATTCAGATGTAGTGATTCAATTAGTTTTGCAGTGCAGAAGTTCTCGGTTTGATTTGATTCTTTTTTTTTGTCCCAAGTTTGATTTGATTAGAGTCAGTGAAAGATGTAGATTTAATACAAATGCTATTGATATTTCTAAAAATGATCAGTGAAGACTTAATTTTAGGTGCATGGCTACTAGGGCTGTGCAATATGGACAAAATAATCATATTGCGTTTTTATTTTTATTATTTTTTTAACAAATATTGCGATTGAAATTTTATTTGCGATTTTGGCAGCTGTTTCTGCTTCTTCAAACAAGCTACATACACACATTCCTAATGTATTCAGTGCACAAGAAGTGCATAACAAAACATTTCACAATGAAATAACATAGTATTAAGTTAAATAAATAAAACTGTAATAAAATCGTCTTTAAAACAGACAACATAAAATAAATGAAGATTAACTAACCCCAACTCTAGTTAAAACATACTGTACACAGTAGCACTAACTGCTTGATAAACAAAACTGTAATTGTGAGGTCTTTTTAGATGTTAATATTAAACTAAGGGTATCTGATATAACAATTTAGTGTGTGTGTGTGTGAGACAAATGGATGGAGAAAGAACAACTGAAAACCAAATATCACTACAATTATTTATTGCCCATACTTCCAGTAAAATATATTGTACAGTGAAAGAAAAATATTGACAATAAATAAAGAATTACCTGTTGGAGAGGAGGTAGATAGAAGTGCTTAAATCAAAGAAATAAATAAAACAAAACACCCTACCTGTATTAAACAACTAAACTAAATATCAAAAGGAAAAGCATGAAAAGAAACATCTTCAACGTACCAAATGTCTTAACTAAACTACTCTAAATAAAAACAAAACATACACAAAACATTTCACAGTGAAATAACATAGTATTAAGTTTAATAAATAAAACTGTAGTAAAATAGTCTTTAAAACAGACAACATAAAATAATTAAAGATTAACTAACCTCAACTCTAGTTAAAACATACTGTACAGAGTAGTACAAACTACTTGATAAACAAAACTGTAATAAATTGTCTCAAACAAACAACATGAAAAAACAAAGATGAACTAACCTCAATTCCAGTCAGAACAATAAATAAAAACTAGCGTAAATCAAAACCACCTATTCGGTTCTCCCGCTCAACTTCGTTGTGTGCGGAGTGAGCTCTGACTGGTGAACATCTTTCTCCAGCTTAGCTGTAATTGCCCATTAAAATCATGCCCACAAGAACGTGAACAAAAATCAAAATAAATGAATAGATAAAATTGCAGCCTTTGCGATTTTAGAAATTGCATGTGCCTAAATCGCTTTCTTTTTGTGATTGCGATTAATTGCGCAACCCTAATGGCTACAATAAAACTGAACCAATCTCTCTATTTCAGATTAATAGAATAGTAGTCATAATATGAAATAGTAGTCATAATATGAAATACAGTAGTGTGTTTTTTTTAACTCAAAGTCTGTAGGGACCCCGTTTAATATATTTATAGCTAGATGCACACACACACACACACAAATAGATATAAACAACCCAGACTCATTCTGAGAACGTAGTCCCGAGTACGTTTCTGGAGGCCGCAGAATACGTCCCGTCAGGTGCGTCTTTTTGCACTTTTTGCTTTCGCAAGTCCACGAGAGGCCGCTGCGGATGCTTTTTTTAGATCTCAAACGTCTCTTGTGAGTGCGGTTCACGCCTGCCGCTCTTGCGTAAACCCACCAGAGGCCGCTGTCGGCTGACTGTTTGGCTGACTGAATGACTGACTGACCATCCAATCGACTGACCCACCCTCCCCCTTCCCTAAACCCAATCAAAATTTTATTGATTGACCCACCCACACACTTCCCTAAACCCAACCAACAACTTTCAAAAAAGCAATCCAGAATAAAACAAAAGCCCTCGTCTTATTTTTACAACATTTTCAGACTTTACCACGTTTTACCGGTTTACTTCGTTATATTTCTGGAACTGCTCCTCGCCGGACTCGAACCCCGTCAACGTGGTCAACTCCTCTCTGCGTCTCGAGTCCGCCGGCGAACACGGCAAGCTAACGGGACAAACTGGTTGCAGCGGGAAAGTCATCCACACGAGGTGAGCGGTCGGCTGGTAAGCGCGAGAAGAAACGGCGTCACACCGCCCCGTATCGTTCGTTTAAAAAAAATTTAACGCAGCCATACGTACCTCTGACCACGTAATGTGCGGTCTCCAGAAACATTCTCAGGGCTACGTTTTCACAATGAGCCTGTGTTGGATATAAAGGTTTTATTAAAATTTGTTGACAGTTTTTGCCTTTATTTTCATAGGACAGTAGTTAGACAAGAAGCGAAATTGGTGAGAGAGCGATCGGCATGCGACTTGAGAAAGTTCTATAAGATGGCATGCGAATTTGGGACATCCGAAGCGCAGTTGTGCCTACATGTCTGTGCACTGCCTATGATGCTATCGGTGTCAAAATATTGATAGACTCTTAATAGATAAATGAAATCCGACATTGGCAATTAATCTATTGTTCATTCATTAATATTAATGGCGTAAGCAGTGTACCATTAAACTGCAGTTGCTTTAAGGCGTACACATATAATCTATTGGAATTGCTAATACTCTAAACTGGAATGATTGGGCGTTTCAACATCGTTCATGTTGAAATCAGCCACATGAAAGTCTTTCTCCCTGATGCTTCTGTGATTTTTTTCTGACGCAGAAAGGCTTTTCAGTCTCTTTCACGTTATTTTTAATGCCTCGTCAAGCATGTTGCACTCTTTCGTTACGTTCATCCATGTATCTTTGCAGCTTTGATGAATAATCTGCAAGCAGTACAGCACTGCACAGATGTCTTTACAGATAAATTATGTAGAAAATATGATGAGGTGCATCTGCATCCCACACTTGAAAAAAAACAGAATACATAATGTGGTAAAAAAATATGCATGACTTTCGAGAATCGATATTGAATCTACCTCTTAAAAAAAAGATTACCCACCCTTTTGAGTACAGCATGTGTGTGAAGAGCCGCTGGCTTCAGATTGAAATAATTGTTGTTGAAGGCTGTGGCTCTTTGAGAGTGTGTTGGCCATTGTAATAGCTGTGAGTAGAAGATAGCTATCATTTCTACCTGCCTTCTGCGTCTTTGTGTACACGGTGCTTGCATGTGCAAAAAGGGACAAGGTTGTGCTAATGTGTGGTTTTCAAATGCCTTGTGTTTTTCAGATGAGGGGCCCTACACTAAACACTCCAATCCCTCCAGGCCACCAGATGGCGCTCTGGCCATTAGGAGACAGAGTATTCCAGGTACAAAGCAACAGCGTCTGACCCTCGTGGTCTTGTCAAATCAAGTAAAGGGTTTCATTTGTTGGACAGACTGATGCTTGAAAAGTGAAGGAGAGTTTTGGAGCTGTACAATTACTGCCAGAGACAATAACTGCTGTTTAATGTACCCGACTTCTCAGCTATTGGAGTTTCATTCTAGCTTACCTTGCCTTCCCAATGCTGTGATGCCAAGTTAGTGTATCTACAATATATGAGTTGTCTAGACAAATACAAATGTGACTGCATTTTTTAAATTTTAATTAATTATGAGGCTTATTCAAGCTTTCATGAACATTTTTATTTTAGAATATTGATTTATATGATGAGATTAACACAGTTTACAGAAGTTCAGAATCAGTTCAAGAGTAATATTGATGCAATTTGCAAATGCAGAACTGGATTACTCTTCAGTGTTTGGACTCTAAGTAGTGAATGTTCAAAAACACTGAACTGAACTGAATTGAAACATTAATAACTAAACTGACATTTTCAATTTACTATAACCCTCTATGTGAAGCTGCTTTGACACAATCTACATTGTAAAAGGGCTATACAAATAAAGCTGAATTGAATTGAATTGAATTGAACTGATTTCTCGAACAATTTTTTTGGCCACTAGTTGTACCAGTACAGTGATGTTTAATTTGTTGAAGTTTCTCAACTCATAACTTAGGCCCCGTTTACACTAGTGCGTTTTAGTTTTAAAACGGCGTTTTAGAATGAAAACGATCCGCGTCCACACTAGCGTTTCACCCAGCGTTTCTGAACATATCTCCGTCCCACTACTCCACCGAAAACATATATCACGTGACCATTCGCGCACTCTGGGCATGCGCGTATAAACAGGAAGCATGTGTCTCGCTCTGCATTCTAAATAGGGCTTACGCTGCTTGAAACGCAAGCGATTAGCGAGTGCTCGAACAATAGCTTGCCTCTTGCGATTGTATGCAGCTGTTGTAGTAAAAAAGGCAGAGTTTAACTCCACAATAGCGCCTAAAACGGACAATAGTTAAAACAACGCTTCCATTTCTGTGTCCAGCAACCACGCCTCCGTTTTCAGATGTGTGCTTTTTACCCCATCCACACTGAGATGGAGCAGCAGCGTTTTAGAATAAAAACGGCCTCTTCAGCGTTTCCAAAACGCTCCATTTTCGGGGCTCGAAAACTCCGGCATAGTGTGGATGGATGGCGTAACCGTAGCAAAACTTATGCGTTTTAAAAACGAAAACGCATCAGTGTAAACGTGGCCTTAGACATAAAGGTTGACAACTAGGGCTGCACAATATATCATTTCAGCATCAATATCATAATGTGATCATTTCCAATTGTCACATCGCAGGACAGTTTGTATTGAGTTTGTATTATAAATCATCATTTGCATGTGTTTTTGAGGCCTGTGATTGCATAATGATTTTAAAAGCATTCAGGCATAAGAATTTGTAATGTTTGTACAATTAATAATGATTCATTTGATTGAATTGTGTATATTTTAATTGTTATCTAATTACTGTACCCGAATAGAGGTGACGAGGTTGCGCAGTGGGTAGCGCTGTCACCTCATAGCGAGAAGGTCGCTGGTTTCAGCCTCGACTGGGTCAGTTGGCATTTCTGGGTGGAATTTTCATGTTCTCTCAGTGTTCGCGTGGGTTTGATCTGGTTTCCCCCACAGTCCAAAGACATGCACTATTGCTGGATTGGGTAAGCTAAATTGTCTGTAGTGTATGGGTGTGTATGGGTGTTTCCCACTGATGGGTTGCAGCTGGAAGGGCATTCGCTGTGTAAAACAAATGCTGGATAAGTTGGCGGTTTATTCCGCTCTGGCGACCCCTGATTAATAAAGAGACTAAGCCGAAAAGAAAATGATTGAATGAATGAATGAATGAATACTATTAGACTTGGAAAAGGGTAAAACTTTGTTTATTTTAATTGTATCTTCTTCATTGTATTTATAGATTGCTGATTAGATTCTGTGGAGATGCACTGCATAATCATCCCAATCAATCAAATATTGTAAATTCTTTCCAAATTGAGATATTAAGTCATCTGGTGAAATTGTATTCATATCGCAATACATATTGCAGAATAAAAATATATTGCAATGTTACATTTTTCCAATATCGTGCAGTCCTAATGACTACTTTGATCAAGCATCTTTTTTTACTGTATACTGTATGTTTTAATGCAGCATTTTAACATTCGTGCTTATCAACAAGAATGAGAATGTTCATTTAGACTTCTGGCTGGTATTGTCAATCCACCAAGCGATCTGCGACTGGTTCTCTTGATATATGACGAGTTGAACAAACCGTCCGTCGTACTCACTTCTGTTCATTTATGACTTGTTAAACAAACCCAGCGCCCCTTTTGTGTTAGCTGAGATCCGTTTTGAAGCGGTGCTCATTTCTATGCAAGAGGTAAGAAAAAATGTCTCAGAGGGTGTTGAAATAAATTCCCTGTGTAATCTCTCAGCACAGAGCTCTAAGCACATCAAACCCATCTTCAGAAGCGGTTAGCGTTTAGCATGACGGCTTTGGGGCCTCGTGCCCACGTTCTGATGTAGCTCACGCCGTAGGCACGGGGCTCTTTGGACTGCCGTATTAAAGCATCCATCTGAAGACAGATTAGGCGAAGGCTGTGGCGCTCCTGCCGAGCTGGCTGTGTTGGTTTTGCGGGTTGAGTGTATCTGAGATTGTAGCACGTCTCATAATGTTCCCTTAGAAAAGCACTTGCTGCCAGGAGCGGGATTAGGAGTCGCCGTCACAAAGTACTTCACGTACATCAGGCGTAGAATAAGGCCGGAGGGATGTGGCTGAATCTCATATGGGAAAATACATAAAGGTGAGAAAGATTTGCCTCGTTGGGAGTTCCTGACTTGCGTAATCACAATTACTGGCTGTAAATTTTGCATGAGATGCTGATGGTGTTCTTCTGCGCGCTTTTGTTTTAATGGCATTCGGATGTCCTTTCGTGTGGACTTTTTAAATGATTTAGTATTGTAGATGTGCTGGATAGATTTGAAGCTTTTATTTGATTTAAGTGGATGCCGACCATTCAAGGACTAAATTGTGAAAGAATTAATGTTCTTAAGTGGTTGGCGAATAATAAAACCAATTTCAAAAGTGAAGAATGGATTGCTCTACACTGAAGCAAGAGTCAAGAAGAACCAGAAGCTTGTTTTCCTCGCTCTCCGAAGACTAGAAATGCATGTGGTAAGTGTAGATATGCTGAATTTTTAAAGTGTTGGGTTTAAAAATGAATGCTGGAATGATGGGAAACTGTTGATGAATTCTGTGTTGCGCCTTCAACCTCTGAATTGATTTGAGAATGTGGATTTCGGTTCTTGAATATGAATTGAGGGATCAAATAATATGCAGATTTTAAAGGAATTGAAATTAAATGAAATGAATTGAAATGGAATCTATCTATCTATCTATCTATCTATCTATCTATCTATCTATCTATCTATCTGTCTGTCTGTCTGTCTGTCTGTCTGTCTGTCTGTCTGTCTGTCTGTCTGTCTGTCTGTCTGTCTGTCATAATCTATCTATCTATCTATCTATCTATCTATCTATCTATCTATCTATCTATCTATCTATCTATCTATCTATCTATCTATCTATCTATCTGTCTATCTGTCTGTCTGTCTGTCTGTCTGTCTGTCTGTCTGTCTGTCTGTCTATCTATTTGTCTATCTATCGATCTATCTGTCTGTCTGTCTGTCTGTCTGTCTGTCTGTCTGTCTGTCTATCATCGTCTATCTATCTATCTGTCTGTCTGTCTGTCTGTCTGTCATCGTCTATCTATCTGTCTGTCTGTCTGTCTGTCTGTCTATCTAGCTTTGTCTGTCTGTCTGTCTATCTATATTTTTTCAAACTAATCCATCCATCCATCGCCCAAAAACCCATGTTATCATACACAGCCATTCTGATGTTAGGATAAATACATAACTCACGGGGTAATAATACATTTATTAATTTGCATAAATCCCATGTATGGTTAAAGATTTGAGGCATTTTCATAACCGTTAGATGATTTTTAAAAATAAATGTTTTAAAATGCCACCTGTATATATTAAGGTTAAATTATTTATTGAACAACTAAATAAATGTTATATTTATTTATGACATTTAAAAATTACACCATTTAGTAAGAATTAATGCTGAAAATATTTAGTTTACAGTTTTGTGTTGCAATATTTCTAGAAATTGCGATGCCAAAAAAATACGAGTTTTCTGCACCGCAGTTTAACACCCTGTCAAGAAATTCCCTTCTACAACCCAATTAGTGAACTGAAAATAAGCCAAAGTTTCAAGCGAGTTTTTCCCCCAACCTGCTACAGAAAATCAAGAGCAAAACACACAGCCTGGCTAGAAAAGCCTGATGACTTCATTTCAGATTCAACAAGTATCCTCCTCCTTTTCTCCAATATTATATCGGAGTCTTTCACCACTACGAGAGACGCTCAGGAGAGTTACTCAATCGACAAGAACGCAGTAAAATAAAGCTGTGAAAGGCTGAAGTCTCTCCACCGCACATTTAAATCTCCTCCATTAGTCCTCTGCATTGTTATTAATATGGATGAGGGGGATTAGCAGATTGTTACCTGGAATTTCGCAAATGAATCCGCCGGGGGTCATGTTCTCTAACTGCTTATAATCACAATATGTTTTAAGCAACATACAGGCGAGCCGAGGGCCTGCAGAGCTGGAGCGTCCCAAAGCTCATCCGAACAGATAGCGATGCATCATTCATGTATAACACTGGCTCACGCTTATCCCTCAGCATGCGCATCTCTTTTTAAATGCCATGTTCGCATCCATTGGCTAGATTGAGAGAGAGAGAGAGACAGGCTGCTGATGGATGAGCTTTTGGTCGATGGTTTTGCAAGCTGAAAACGGTGTTGCATCAGTGTGATTCAGCATTTTGAGAGCCGCATGTAATGCAGGTTGCAGCTGCAGGGGCGTCTATTAATTTAGCTTGAGGTCTGTTATCAAGCTGTCGAGGGTGTGAAAGTTTAATGGAGGTTGTGGCTCATTTTATGGGCTGTTTGCTGCGCTTTCTTGTGAGCCGAGTTTCTTGGGGAAAGTTTAGATGCTGTTTTTGTCGCTCAACTTCAGACACTTTTATGTCCTTGTGGTTGTTTGTTATTGAAACTAGTGGAAGGTCATATTAAAAGAATACTTCACCCAAAAATGAAAACTACCCACTTGATTTACTCACCCTCAAGCCATCCTTGACTTTCTTCTTTCAGATGAACTCAATTAGAATAGTATTAAATCAGTGGCCCTTTTTCCAGAAGCAAATAAATCCATCATAAAAATAACCCATACAGTCCAAGTTTTCAGCATTCTTAAAAATATCTTATTTTGTGTTGGGACTGCAAAATAATGCATATTTTCTTCCAAATATGCACTGGTTTCCTTTCAAATATGCACTGATGCAAACTCACATATGACGTGACGCTGTTTGTATACAACTCAAAGACAGGATGCATATGTTGTATTGTTCACCAAAATAGTGTTTGTGCTTATTCTGCATGATGATTCACCTTAAAGTTACAGAAACTCAAACTCAAGACCATTGCTGAGGCCATGAATTAAAGATAATGCTGATTTTACTTCATAAAACCCCCAATGTATCGACAGGGGATTCTTTTTGTTTTGCCTATAAACATTCTTTTGACTGTCAAAGTGCCAATAGACACCGACTTGCATTTGACAAATCTGGAAGAAGCACAATTTTTGCAAAAAAAAATTGTTTAACCCTTAATAGGGCACTTACTGAAATGTTTATTTAAAAAATCTTGGAGTAACTGGGTTATTATTCATTGCACTTTTATGACTTAAATAGGTTACACTTTATTTTAAGGTGACTTACAGTGTAACTATTCAATTGTCTACTGAGTAATTGTAATTAATTACAGTATGCTGCCTGGGGCTTAACGCATGTCTTATGAAGCTGTCAATGTTTTTTTCTAAATTCTAAACTAACATTCTCCACAACTTGGCTGACCTCTGACTCTCATTTGATGCATGATGTAAGACGCAGCATTTGAACGTTGTGTGTAACGTAAACGAAAATGTCAATTGAGGCTCGTAAGATGCGTCTATTAGGGGATCTTCTGCTGCAAATGTGTCTTAAGCCTCCTTTCCACTGCACCCTTGTGGCAATCGCACAGAATTTTCAGTGTCGTCGTGCACCGTGGGAGAGCAGATGATTATCGTGGTGTCCGAAACAAATCTTCTACAACTTAATGATATCAATTTCTGCCATTTATTTATTTGGAAGCACTACTTTATACAATACAATAACAGATTTTAGTGATGTGAATAAAAACAAATGTATTCTTAAAATTATTTAGCTTTAATCTCAGCACTTCATTCATTTTATACACATTTCTTCACCCAATAATATATTTTTTTTACTATATTCTCATAATAATTATGAGTTTTCTTGGAATTACAGACTATAATATTTTTACTTAAATTTCACAATTGTTAGAAACATATCTACTGTAACTTAATTTTCTAAATATTCATTATTTTTTAAATACTGATCATTGTCTAAATATTTAAACCGTAATATCACAGTGTGACCAATTTAATCTCATAATTTGTTTAATTCTATAGTGCTACAACTTTATTCTTACAAATTGTATACATTTTCATTTGATCTTCTCACAATATAACTCCATAAACAGCATTTTCGGTCTAGCACTTCATACCTCTGCGCGCTCATGCGAAATCTTCATGATAAATGCTCTGAAACATGGAGCAGGAGCCAAAAGATACTGTTTTTCATTTGCTTGCATGCGTGTGTGTGTGTTTCGTATAAATTAAAAACTAGTAAATTAAACTTCTTGTAAATTTACTCTTAATGATTATTTACAATAACTCACAACATTTTTGTAAACCATATATGATGTTTGATTTAAAATTATATTTATATTTTCAATCTTGTATGAAATACATACAGTATGTACACTACCATACACACGCTACAGTTTAATTAAATGCTACTGTAACTAAACAATTTAACCAATTAAAACCTGAATTTTCAACAGCCGTTACTCCAGTCATCAGTGAAAACTAACTTACTGCTTAATACATTTATTAAAACTGTCTTAGAAAAGCAGGATGAAAAGAACAGCATTTACTTCAAATTGAAACCTCTTGGAACATTATGCGTTTGCTGTCACTTTTAATCAGTTTAATGCATCCGTTCTGAATGAACAAGCATTCATTTTGAATCCACAGGGCCAAAAGTGGCCACAGATGAAAAAGCAACACCGACCTAAAATATTCTTCCCAAGCAAAACCGTGTTTCTCTGAGGCTTTAAAGCTGTATGTCAGAAGCGCATGAGTAAAGAGATTGCAGGCAGATGTGCGGTCTAGCACTTCATACCTCTGCGCGCTCGTGCGAAATCTTCATGATAAATGCTCTGAAACTTTCCTCCCAGAAGACCCTGCATGGAGCAAGAGCCGAAAGATACTGTTTTTCATTTGCTTGCATGCGTGTGTGTGTGTGTTTCGTCCTCCAGTCGAGAGCTCAGACCAGCATACAAATAAGCATAAGCAGATTTTCACCTTTTCGCACTAGAATGTAGCATTTTACATCAATAAATTCCACACAATTAATCCTATTATTGAAGTTCTTATGGCGTATGTTAGGGGGAGGTTACAGAAGTGCATTTATTGGGGTGTTTTTGTTTTTCCCACCATTTTGTGCGTCCGTAAACCATCAGAATATTGATCTCTCACACCCATTCAACTTCAAAATGGTGTCTATCAGAAGGAAAAACAGCACCGTGTTGATTCACTGTGATGAATAGAGTGCGATAACGCACACAAAGGGAAGTTGTAATAGTCTGCGTGATTGAACATCATCAAAGAGAGCCATTATTCAAACGCCAGATCGTTCACTCTCAGATTGCAAATATCATATTCAATTATTCATTCGATTTGTTGTTGATCATTTTTATTCCCTTTGTAGAGACGGTTTAGAAATTGTGCGATAATTTGGTTTCGCTTGCTTTGTGTCCTTGTTGTAATTGAAATAATTGTTTCTGACTATGTTTGATTTCATATCCTGCGAAGGTTTGCTAGCGTCTGCCATTAGTCAAGCCTGGTTCCGTATTGAATTATGGCCCAATTTGTCATTTTGACTGCTAAAGTTCCAATAGTGGAAAGCCAATTCAGAGCAGAGCCCACCTGCTGGTACGCCTACAGCCTTCATCGAGAGGAAAACCGTGAACTGACAGTGGGCATTTAACCAAATGTTTTCATTACACCTCCGAGCAATGTTACAGACGAAATAAATCTCCATTCGCACCTCGCTGTTGTCCTTGTCTGAGCTTTCCAGAAAAAACAGCAATGTTTCTAGAAATTCCGCTCGTGGTTTTCGAATGTTTTTTATGAGTAGGATCACATTAAGCAGGGATACTTATTGGGAAATGCTAAGAAGCAAATGTAATTAAATGTGAATTTTTTTTTTTTTTTTAAGGGACGAGATATATCTTTTTTTATTGATGATGTCAAATATACTTCGAATCAAGCTTTACGCTGGGAAAATATATATAATAAAAATTGGTTTAGAAAAAAAATCAAGTAATAACCAGAAACATTTGCAAAAAAATATACAGAGAAAATACACAATGGATGAAACATGAATCTTAAAGTAACAGAAAACTATAAATTAAAAACTAGTGAATTAAACTTGTAAATGTACTCTTAATGATTATTTACAAAAACTCACAATATTTTTGTAAATTATGTATGATGTTTGATTTAAAATGATAAAAATTAATTTATCTTAACTTAATTTTTTAAAAACTAAAAAAATATATAAAATATTTTTTTTATATTTTTTAAAGTGGGTATGTATTTTTGGATATTTGCTAAAGATTACTTTTTAACATTGTAATTAATGTATTATAGTTTTTGAAAATTTATTTAAATGTGTGAATGACTAAATATTGTCATTTTAATGTAAAAACAAATCATTATAAATAACAAAAACATTCTGAGTTAAATTAGCAACAAGCTCTGACTGTACATTTAGTAAAAGTTATGGTTTTCGTTTTTAATTATTGGTTGTAGTTATTCATAAGTAATTGTTATCACAAAGAAACAGTAAAATAAGGCTTATCGCACGTATCCATCTATCTATCTATCTATCTATCTATCTATCTGTCTATCTGTCTATGTCTATCTGTCTATCTGTCTATCTATCTATCTATCTATCTATCTATCTATCTATCTATCTATCT